>AWUE01014267.1:0-94160 GCA_001974825.2 Corchorus olitorius
ACTGTTTTTGGCTAAAAATGCGTTTCGGGGCCTTGGCTCAGTTTTGCATAATTTTTGGCAAAATGACTTATCGAATTATCCATAGTCATCTAATCAATTCTCTCAGCCACAATGCATTTACGGATTTATTTTTACAAGTTTCCGAATCTTGTTCCGATATAATTAGAAATAAATTCAGACAAAAAATGGAAAAACGATATTAGAAGCGTGAAAAACCCTAAAATAGTTTTGGCGTTGAATTATATGATTTTTCTGAGTATTGTGGCCAAAAATTGGGGAAAAACTTGTCGGGTCAGTTTTTTGCAAAATTTTAGCCGAAATCGTGTACTACCATCACAGTTTTGGCTAAAAACGCGTTTCGGGGCCATGGCTCAGTTTTGCATGATTTTTGGCAGAAAGACTCCTCGAAATATCTATATTCATCTAACCAAATCTCAGCCACATTGGATTTACGGATTTGTTTTTACGAGCATCTGAATCTTGTTAAGATTTAATTAGAAATAAATTCAGAAAAAATAATGGAAAAACGATATTAGAAGCGTGAAATACCCTAAAATATTTTTGGCGTTGAATTATATGATTTTTCTGAGTATTGTGGCAAGAAATTTGGGAAAAACTTTTCAGGTCAGTTTTTTGCAAAATTTTAGCGAAAATCGTGTACTAACCATCACGGTTTTCGGCTAAAAATGCGTTTCGGGGCCCTCACTCAGTTTTGCATGATTTTTGGTAGAAAGGCTTCTCGAAATATCTATATTGATCTAATCAAATCTCTCAGCCACATTGGATTTACGGATTTGTTTTTACGAGCATCTGAATCTTATTAAAATTTAATTAGAAATAAATTCAGAAAAAAAAAATGGAAAAACGATATTAGAAGCGTGAAAAACCCTAAAATAATTTTGGAGTTGAATTATATGAATTTTCTGAGTATTGTGGAAAAAAATTGGAGAAAAACTTTTCGGGTCAGTTTATTGCAAAATTTTAGCCGAAATCGTGTACATGATTTTTGGCTAAAAACGCGTTTCGGGGCTATGGCTCAGTTTTGCATGATTTTTGGCAGAAAGACTCCTCGAAATATCTATATTCATCTAACCAAATCTCAGCCACATTGGATTTACGGATTTTTTTACGAGCATCTGAATCTTGTTAAGATTTAATTAGAAATAAATTCAGAAAAAAAATGGAAAAACGATATTAGAAGCGTGAAAACTTTAAAATATTTTTGGGATTGAATTATATGATTTTTCTGAGTATTGTGGCAAGAAATTTGGGAAAAACTTTTCATGTCTAGTTTTTAGTCAAAATTTTAGCGAAAATCGTGTACTAACCATCACGGTTTTCGGCTAAAAATGCGTTTCGGGGCCCTCACTAAGTTTTGCATGATTTTTGGTAGAAAGGCTTCTTGAAATATCTATATTCATCTAATCAAATCTCTCAGCCACATTGGATTTACGGATTTGTTTTTACGAGCATCTGAATCTTATTAAAATTTAATTAGAAATAAATTCAGATAAAAAAATGGAAAAAACGATAATAGAAGCGTAAAAACCCTAAAATAGTTTTGGCGTTGAATTATATGATTTTTCTGAGTATTGTGGAAAAAAATTGGGGAAAAACTTTTCGGGTCAGTTTTTTGCAAAATTTTAGCTGAAGTCCGAAAGTATCTGATTACAGTCCGAATAAATATATCAATCGTCAGAAAATATGAAGCGAGAGCAATTGTAAACGAATACCTGGATGGTAGGTCCCAAGTTGATGCGGATGCCGCTTATGAACCTTTGACCGCAAATGCTTTGAATGATCCGAGCGGTTAGAAAGCGGAAGAGACCAAATAGAACCACATATAGAAATTTGGCCTCATCCAACGGCAGATGGCGGCGGATCGGGGTTTTGTAGGCTAGGGTTTCTAAAATCTCTTGAGGGGAAAAAATGAGAGATCCGGGGAAAAAATTAATGGATAGGTAGAAAGAAAACGTCGAGGAGAGAAACAAGGATTCTTTAGAGAGTTAATTGGCCGTCAGAATGTGGTGGTCGAAGGGGGGAAACGGCGGCGACGGCTGAAAAGCTAGAGAGAAGGCAGAGAGAAATAAGGAAGAGAGAGAAAGTGAAAATAAGAAAATGAGAAGAAAAGAAAAATTAGGGTTAGATATACGTGGGCCGAAGTAGCATTTGTTTTGGTAAAAAAGGTTTTTCAGTTTTCTTAAGAAATTCCAACAGGCCCAATCAAGGGGTTGGCCCAATGGGTTTGAGCTTTGGCCTTTGGAGATGTCTACTTGGGAATTAAGTTGATTTTTTTTTTTTTGACGAAAAACTTCAAGATTGATTAACATTCTTTTTTTTTCATGACCAAAACCCATATTTATGGGCCAGACTGGCTCAGTTTTCTATTTCATACTTTCTATGGACCAAGTTGGCCCAGTTTCTTTCTTCTTTTTTTTTCGTTTAATTTATTTTTATTCCTTTTTGAGTTTCAAAAGGAATGAATATTAAAAGATAGAAACCCTTATAAGTTTAAGTATTTTCTCATTGGTTCTCTAATTATATTTTAAGGTAATTACTTAGTCAACAAGACATAAAAAAGAGCGCATAATCAATTATATTCACATATTATTATTTTTTTCTCTCTTGGATTAGTTTGTATCTCTGACGGTAGGGTCCCCCAAAAAATGTTGGTCTCGAGATTTAGGGTTATCTATGGAGCATCAAGCAGAATGATGGCGGCTCGAGCAATAGCCAGCCCCAATAATCACCTCTCAAATTCCTCTTTGTTCTCTTTTCTTGGATCTTCAAATACAAATGAGGTATATAATATGGGATGCATACAATGATTATTATTATATTAATTTGTAATCAATATATGAATCAGCATCTTATTGATTTATTTATTTTGTTCATATATTATATAGTCCATATGGATATCAAATTGTTACATGTTTGGGAATATGTCTATTTCAATTATTCATTAGGTTCAATCGAAGATATGGGCGAAACATCAAAGTATAATTTCATTAGATTCATGCATGTATTAATTCTTTTTTTTTTTGGTACAATGCCTATATATAGATCTATATATATTATGCTTTAATATGTCTAGTTGGGTCACTTCTCAAATGGGGAAATTTCCAGCACCGAAACCTTATTCAAGTGTCCAAATTATTTCCACTTAATTCAATATGCCTTAATAATTTGTATTTCATGCATGGTATAAAAATATATAGAGATTAAGTGAATTAGAGAAAATTTTCAATCATTTGTTGGTATTAGCCTATTAGGCTATGGTGCTCAATATCTTTATAGTGGGAATTTTGACTTAAATTGTGGAATTGGTTTGGAGATTGAAGCTTTGAGAATTGAGAACTGTTATGGGGAAGTATTAGTCTTAGATTTTTCCTTGTTGGTGGCTTTTATATCAGGTGTTGAATAATGGTATGGGTGCTCTCTTCCACCGCCAAATCCACAATTTACCAACATCATTCATATCTTCAACAAGAGATTCTCCAATTTCTAAGCAATACGAAGGGTTTGGGGATGTTTCAAATGTTAACAATGTTCCTGCTGACGAAGTTGTCTCAAAACCAAACAAGGGAAAGGAGATGATGATGATGAGTGAAGATCATGTGGAAGCTGAGAGGGAAATCGTTTCAAGCATTGCTCAATTGAAGAAAAGGCAACACGATCTTCTCAAAAAGCAAGAAAAAATGGGGACTATGCTAAGCGAAATGTATGCAAGGCAAGATGAAGCAAAGATGAAGGAAATGGAAGAAACTATGAAGCAAATTCTGGCCCAGCAAATGAACGTGGGGACTAGGCTAAGCGAAATCTATGAAAGGCAAGACGAAGGAAAGATGAAGGAGATGGAAGAAACTGTGAACAAAATCTTGGCCGATCAAATCAAAATGGGGCATATGCTATGGGAAATCTATGAAAGGCGAGAAGCTAATTATTATTATCTTGATAACCATACTATTAATACCGCTCAAGCTTGGAGAAACAATGAAGAAAATTCTGGCCAAACTTGGAGAGATGGAAAAGAAAAAACTTGGAGAGATGGACAAGAAAAATGAATATCATGGCTTTGGTGAATTCTTTATTGGTTTGGTGATGTTGCTGCTTCTAGTACTCTTGGGGAGGTTATCATGAAAAGTAACAACAATTTGTAAGACTCTTAGGTGAGTTAATTTGTGTCACCAAAATATGAAAATTAACCATTTTAAATGTTTTTATTACTAGTTGTTTTTCCCTTTTCGTTTTCATAATATAATTTTTTTTTTAATTAAGTCTAAAATTTGCATGGATCAATAGCCCCATCCAAGTTAAAAGTTGGAATATATTTGTTACATGTAATTTAACTTTAAATTGAGTTATCTTGCCATTTTTTTTTTAGTTAAACAAAGAAATGAAAAACTATAGTAAAGTAAAGAAGTTAGAAACCCGTTGTTAAACCATATCTCAAAATTGTTTTGTTAGTAAATCTGCACACCGGTTGTCCTCTCGAAGAATATGCGGTATCTCTCACAATACTCCCTTAATAAGTGCAACATTGCTCAATTGAAGAAAAGGCAGCATGATCTTCTCCGCAAGCAAGAAAAAACGGGGATTATGCTAACAAGTCTATAATTGGCAGAGGAAAATTCAAGATTCTAGTCTTGATAGTCTCAAGCTCAAGCAGCTGATATTGAAGATAAAGAAAATGGAAGAAACAATCAAGGAAATTCTGGCCGATCAAATGAAAATGGAAAAGAGACTATAAAAAGATGGTAAATTACAATCGCATAGCTCTGCAATAGAAAAGCAACCTGGAGACATATGAAAAGATTTATGCCTATTGTTTTGGGTTTGCAATATTGTTTGTCCTGCACTTACCGACTAAAATTTTTTAGTACTAATAACTATTAATTTTCACTTTAAATATATTCTATAGTGTTTTTTTTTTTTTTTGCTTTTTATATTAGTGAAGGAATTTTGAATCAAACTCTTGGAAAGTACAATCATATGTGTTCATATGTTGTAAAATCATTGATATCCACTAATCGCTTTGATATTTAACAAGTGGTTGATTCAAGTGATTTGGAACTTGTTACCGTCAAACAAGATTTTGGATTCTGAGTCTTATGAATTGAGAAAACCATTATTGATTAACTTGTATATATACCAAAAAAAATTATAGATTAAGATGCATCTAGGTTAAATTGCATTTATTTTCTTTATTCATCAGTTCAAGAACCCAAAATCTTACTAATTTGCATAATTACTTGGATCAAACTAGTAAAAATGAAGGTTGAGTTGAAGATAGATAAACTTGAAAAAAAGTTGAAGATAAACTTGAAACCGAGGTAAATGTGCATGGATCAACAGCCCCATCCAAGTTAAAAATGGAATCTGTGATTTAACTTTAAATTGAATTATCTTGAACACCAAATGATTGTGTTAATTTACAATGATCTTTCATCCAATAATGAAGATAAATGATGAGTGGATGAGCAATGATGATAAATTGATAATTAGTTATAAGAAGATTTTCCTAGGGTCACAAAGATTTTGATTTATTTATACTCCATATATCTTGTTTGGGCCTAGATTATGGACAAATTTTCTCACAAGGATTTCTTTCGGGTCATTATTCAGGGTTATTTCCAGACCAAATCCACATCCATATTGCTGGGCTAGCTAGCCAACCCAGTTTATATTTCTTTCTTTCCCCTTTTTCGATGATTTTTTTTCCCTTTTTTGAGTTAAACAAGAATGAAAACTACCCTATAAAGAAGTTAGAAACTCTCATTAGTTAATTCTATTCTCTCATTGGTTCTCTAATTACTTGGACAACAAGTATAAATTACTATTCATTTATTTATTATTAGGATTATTATTTATTACTGTACTATAGAAATTATATTCCCTCTTGGATTAGTTTTTTTGTCCCAAAAAATGTGGGTCTCTAGGGTTATCTATGGAGCTTCAACCAGAAAGATGGCGGCTCGAGCAATAGCCAGTCCCAATCTCCTCCCAAATTCATCTTTCTTCTCTCTTGTTGGATCTTCAAATAGGAATGAGGTAACAAGGAAATTACTTATTCATGCATATATTGTAATTGATTTAATAAGCGGTATGAAATTATTTTTTGTTCATATGATATTTATAGATTGAGAAAATTTTAAACACTAATTTCATTCATATCTTGATATATTATATAGTATAAAGTATAAACTACTATAGATGGTGTTAGGACGGACCAATGACTAATTTTGTGGGAATTGAGACTTGAATTGTGTGTGGAAATTTGGTTTCTTTCTTTTAGTTTTGGGAGATTGAATTGCTTATTGAGAATTGCAATGGAGTTACTAATCAGTTTTGATTCTTTTTATGGCAGGGGTTTAATATTAATAATGGTCTAGGTACTCTGTTCCACCATCAAATCCATAATTTACCAACATCATTCGGATCTTCAACAAGAGATGCTACAAGTTGTAAGCAATGCCAAGGGTTTGAGGATGTTTCAAATGTTGACAATGTTCCTCAACCGACAAAATTGATCGAAGACCCATGTTTTTCTGCTGATGAAGGTGTCTCAAAACCAAGCAAGGGAAAGGAGATGATGATGGGTGAAGATGGGGGGGATCTGGAAGGCAAAGTGAAATCGTTTCAAGCATTGCTGATCAATTGAAAAAAAGGCAACACGATCTTCTCAAAAAGCAAGAAAAAATGGGGACTATGCTAAGCGAAATCTACCAAAGGCAAGATGTAGAAAAGATGAAGGAAATGGAAGAAACTATGAAGAAAATTCTGGCCGATCAAATGAAAATGGGGACTATGCTAAGCGAAATTTATCAAAGGCAAGATGAAGCAAAGATGAGGGAGATAGAAGAAACTATGAAGAACTATCAAAGGCAAGATGAAGCAAAGATGAAGGAGATGGAAGAAACTATGAAGAAAATTCTGGTCTTAACAATTTGTACCTGGGTGTCGGCATGCATAGGTAGTTTTAATTTTACTAGTGTTCTCCAAAAAAAAAATCTCTGGGTGTTTTTTCTTTTCATAATTCCAGCATCAAATCCATAAACATCCTTCAAATTCACCAGAGATGCCGCTATAATTTCTAAGCAATGCAAAAATGTTTCAACTGCTAATTAATAATGATGTGGTTCCTCAAATCGACAAATCTGAATGGGAAAGAGTGGCACCACATTCATGGCTTGGGTGAATCTGATGGATTTCATAAAACTATTGAATCATTGATAACAACAATCCTGGGAGGTAACAACTGTTGGGAGAGGAAACTGTCTACTCCAGTAAAGCCAACCGAGTAGCCTACTCCAGTAACATTTATGTGAAAGGAAAGGATAATTACAAAAAAGGGCTCAAGGGCAAGAACTGGTTAGAAACTAACCTAGGGTCTTCTTAGTAATTTGTCAAGTGAGAAAAAACAAAAAAGGACAAAAAAAGTTCAAATGGAAACTCCTCATCGATCCTCAAAAGGGGCATTTGGTAAATTCCCTAGGTTTTTCAAATAATATTTAGTATATATATATATATTTATTATTACTATTTGATTGATTGAGTTATAAAAGGAACGAATAACAATATTATAATGGCAAATTATACAATACACCGTCGGTGGAGTTTAGCAGACTACACAAGCGGGTCCTGAAGGGTGACATGTGTCCCTTAGGGACTAGATTGAAATAATTAAAACTTAAATAATTAAAAAAACATACATGTGTCAACTCCACAACCCGCTTGTGGAGTCCAAAATTTACACCGCTGGTGTATCATATAATCACCCTATTATAATTGGTATAGAAGTTACAAACCCTTGTAAGTATTTTTCTTTAATGGGTCTCTAATTAAAGGTAATTACTTAGTCAACACTCAGCAAAACAGAAGAAGAGCATTATATAGTAATCAATTATTTATAGTGATTATATTATTTTCTCTCTTGGATTAGGTTTTGTGTCTCTCACGGTAGAATCTCCGAAAAAATGTTGGGCTCTAGATTTAGGGTTATCTATGGAGCATCAAGCAGAATGATGGCGGCTCGAGCAATAACCAGCCCCAATAATCACCTCTCAAATCCTTCTTTGTTCTCTCTTCTTGGATCTTCAAATACAAATGAGGTATATAATATGAAATCTACATATTCATGAATATATTTTTTGATTAATATATATATGTGAACCAGCATATTATTTATTTGTTTATTTTGTTCATATATATAGTATTAAATGCATATGCTACATATAATCTTACAAGCTTATGTAGTTATGTCTATAAAAAGGATCGAGAAAGTGCACAAATTGAAGATATGGGTAAACATCAAAGTATGATTTCATCATGATTAACTCGTTTCTGGTACAAACCCCATAGCTATGGGTAAAGTATTAGTCTTTTGATTTTTCCATTTTTGTTGGTTTTAATTCATAGCAGGTGTTGAACAATGGTCTGGGTGCTGGCTTCCATCGCCAAATCCACAATTTACCAACATCCTTCAGATCTTCAACAAGAGATGCTACAATTTCTAAGCAATGCCAAGGGCTTGAGGATGTTTCAAATGTTAATAATTGTTTTCCTACTGACGAAGTTGTCTCAAAACCAAACAAGGGAAAGGAGATGATGATGATGAGTGAAGATGATCATGAGGAAGCTGAAAGGCAAAGGGAAATCCTTTCTAGCATTGCTCAATTGAAGAAAAGGCAACACGATCTTCTCAAAAGGCAAGAACAAATGGGGACTATGCTAAGCCAAATCTATGCAAGGCCAGATGAAGCAAACACGAAGGAAATGGAAGAAACTGTGAAGAAAATGGGGACTATGCTAAGCGAAATTTATCAAAGGCCAGATGAATCAAAGACGAAGGAAGTGGAAGAAACTATATTGAAGCAAATTCTGGCCGATCAAATGAAAATGGGGACTATGCTAAGCGAAAGTTATCAAAGGCATGAATCCAAGACGAAGGGAATGGAAGAAACTATGAAGAAAATTCAGGCGGATCAAATGAAAATGGGGACTATGCTACGCCAAATCCATGATGAAGCAACGATGAAGAAAATTCTGGCCACTCAACTGAAAATGGTTACTTTGGAAAAGTTGGAAAAGACTATTGATGGTAAATTACAATCACACAGCTCTACAATAATGGCTAAATACCCAAAAAAATCCCTTATGTTTCACTTTCGGGACAAAATAATCCCTTATGTTTTTTTTGGGACAAATTAATCCCTTACGTTTCAAAAGTGAGCCAAGTTCGTCCTTTTTTAACGGTCCGTTAGTCACGTGACAGCACGTGACTAACGGCCGTCAGTTACGCTGACGTGGCTTTTCCGCGTCATCAATTTTCGCCACGTGTCAAGTGGGCCCCATATTAAAATAATGAAAATAATTTTGGAAAAAATTAAAAATTTAGAAAAAAAATAAATAAAATAAATCTAAAAAGTTAGGACACGTGTCGCGTCCAGGACAAAACGCGGGATATCTCCCACGTTCGATCAAAATAGAAAGAAAAGGAAACGAAAATTAAAAGGAATTAAAAGACTAAAAAAGGAAGTAAAAGTCGATTAGTCAGTAGGAAAAGAGGGGTTAGGGTTGTCGAGGGTTTCAAATCAATCTCACGAATCTGTGAAAAGTGGAATAGAATCGTATAAATTTGAGAGAGATTGATGTTTCAGTGAGAGAGTGGAATCGCGACTTAAAAGGTTAGTTAAACGCCTGTGTTTTTTCGAATTTTGGGGTTTGGGTTTTGTGATTAATTCCATGGGGTTTGTGATTAAGCTCGATTAGGCATAAAAAAAGTATTTTAAATAGCTAATTAGGGTTATTAAGTCACGATTAAGTGAAATAATCCAGATTTGGGGTTTGGGCTTTTGGGTTTTGTGTTTTCGGCAATCTTCGGTTTAGGGTGTTTGATTTAGTTGGGGATTATGCTTTACTGTATAAAGAATTGAGGATAAAAGCCTTTTTAAAGCTTTAGATGCTTTATTGATAAAAGCTTTACTGTATAATGGAGATTTTTATGGTATTGGTTTTGAAGCTTTTGTTTTATTTAGCCTAATTTTCTAATATTAGTGGTCCCTGTTTGTCACCCATTTTAGGAACATGGAATTCATTGTTTATAGTGTTTATTGAGAATGTTTTTATCAGTTTTGGATTTTTCCCTTGACTGTTTTGTAATGTTTTTTTCTTTTAAATATTTGGAAATAAGAGGAGTTGAGTTGATTAATCACGTGAATCGAATGTTGGGGTATAATTTTTTTAATGATTCCTGCTCAACATGCAAAATTCATTGATTTGATTAAGCATACTAAACTGAAGAAATCCCAAACAGAAACTTAATTAAGCATGTTGTTTGTTTGGTTACTGTTTTATGGCAACCTAATTAAGCATGTTTTTTTTTCATTTATATTGCAGATGGATCCAAAATTAAGTGCTAGATATACTGAAGAAGATGATGGTAGTTAGCTTTTACATTAGTTGTTTATAGGTTTTGGGAAGTTAGTAAGGGACCCTAAGCTAAGGTATGAAGGTGGGACAGAGGATTAGGGGTGCTGAGAACCCTGATACAATTAATTTGAGTGAACTTAAGAAACTAGTTAAGGAACATTTTGGGGTTAATAAAGTTCATAAGTTGTATTACTTTGACCCTGTTGAAGGTTCTCTAGAAAAGGGGTTGAAGGAAATAAAGAATGATGGAGATACCTTGAAAATGCTTGGTTGTTGGTTTCTGTATATAGAGATTACAGTTTATGTTGAACATGAAATAGACATCCCAATTGTCCAAGATGAAGTCCCTTTAGTAATTGATGGTGAATTGGGTTGTGATTCACAAGTGGGCTGTGATAAGGCCCAATTAAAAAAAGGACCAAGTGGGGTTGGGCCAACAGAGGTTGTGGATTTAACTTGTCCAGAGGGTGAATTTAATGAGATTAATGAGGCTGCTGGGGTTGGTGAAGTTCTTTTAAATCCACAAGGGTTTTTGTTTGAGGACATTAGGGCTGAAACTGGTAAGGCAGAGGCAGAGGAAAAGGAAGCTAGTTTTGAGAAAGATGATGAGCAAGATTTGGCAGAAGAGAAAGATGATGAGCAAGATCTAGAAGAAATAGATGCTGCAGAAGAAAGTGATGATGAGCTAGATCCAGATGATGAAGATGAAGAAGATGTAGATGAAGATGAAGCTGATGATAATGAGAATTTGGCTGCATATCTTGTTAGGAGTAGAGCTTTTACAGAAGATGAAGAAGATCCTGAATGTGTAGTTGCTTTGGAAAAGATTTTGAAATCAGTTGGGAGAGGAAAACGACAAAAAACAGCTCCAGAAACACAAGATGAAGATGCAGAACATGTTGATCCATTGGAAGAAATTTTGAGGGGGAAAGCCACAGAAGATGCTGCAAATTCAGATGGTGAAGCTGATGAAGATGAGAGGGGCTACCAGAGTCCAGTGTATCTGTCAGATGACTATCACAGTTTGGTAGGAAGTGATGAGGATCCAGAGCATGACGATGCACAATGGAGAAAATCCAGGTACCCTCATTTCAACCCCAAGAATGCAGTTCCAGATTTTTGTAAATCTATGGTTTTTATAGATGCATAACAGTTTAGGGATGCAGTGAGGAAACATTCAATTATTAAGAAAAAAGATGTAAATTGGGTTAAGAATGAAACTAGGAGACTTAGAGTGAAATGTCTTTATAGTCCATCTTGCCCTTGGTTTATTTATGCTGGGTGGAATGAAGAAATTAAGGCAATTCAGATTAGGAATATGGGAGATGACCATACTTGTTCAGAAAATTATAAGAACAAGGCTGTCACTTGTGATGTAATAGCTGAAAATTTTCATGAGACAATTAGGGATTGTCCTAGATTGAAAACAAGCCAGGTGCAGAAGTTTGTGCTACATCAGTTAGGGGCTAGGGTCCATCTCAAGAAGTGCATCAGGGCAAAAAGACAATAATGGAGAATGTTGCTGGGAATTTTAAACAGGAGTTTAGGGAATTATGGGATTATGCAGAAGAATTGAGATCTAAGAATCCTGGATCTACTATTAAGGTTGGTATGCAAAAAGTGACTAATGATGGCCCTGCACATTTCCAGAGGTTCTACTGTTGTTTTGATGCTTTGAAGAAGGGTTGGAAGGAAGGATGCCGACCCATTCTAGGAGTTGATGGTTGTTTTTTGAAGGGGCCTTTCTCGAGTGAATTGCTCTCTGCTGTTGGGAAAGATGGGAATGATCAGATGTATCCGGTTGCATGGGCACTAGTGGAGAGAGAGAATAGAGAGACATGGACATGGTTTCTTGATCTCTTAGCCAAGGATCTTGATTTAGGTGTTGGAGATGGGTTCACTCTCATGAGTGACAAGCAAAAGGTTAGCTATTTTATTGACTTTTTATTGCCACTCATTTATTTCAAATTCAGTGTGCTGTTTGACTTGTTTGAACTTTAAAACAAAATATATCCTATGTTTGCAGGGCTTAAAAGCTGCTGTTAAGGACAGACTCCCAACAGCTGAGCATAGGAACTGTGCCAGGCATGTTTTTTCCAATTGGGGAGGGAGAAGGCTTCCCAAGACTTATGAGTTTGCATACTGGAACATTGTCAAGGCAACCACACCCAGAGAATGGGATGATAGATTTGCTGAGTTGGATCGAATTGATAATTAATAAAAAAAGGAGTTGATGAAGAAGAAACCTAAGTATTGGACAAGGGCATTTCAGAATGAAGTGTGCAAATGTGACATGGTGGACAATAATGCATGTGAGTCCTTCAACTCCATCTTATTGGATGCAAGGACAAAGAGCATAATTGCTATGTTGGAACAGATTAGAGAGGAGACAATGAAGAGGATCCTAGCTAAGAGGAAGTTTATAGAGAAATGGAAGGACAACTATGGACCTTTGATCAAAGTCAAATTTGATCAAAGGAAGAAGGATTCTGGTGAATGAGAATTGCGAGATTTTGCTGAGAATGGGGTTGAAATTAAGAAGGGTCGAGATATGTTCATTGTGAACCTGAACATGAGAACTTGCTTATGTAGGTATTGGCAAATATCAGGGATCCCTTGCTGCCATGCATGTTGTGCAATTTGGATCAATGGTGGAAACCCAGATGACTTCTTAAGCCACTATTACAGCAGTGAAACCTATGCAAGGGCATATCAGTACTCATTGAACCCCATTAATGGTCCAAATGGGTGGAAAAAAACTGGATGAGAGGAACTGTTGCCACCACTTCAACCTAAGGCAAAGAGAGGAAGGCCAAAGAAAAACAGGAGGAAGGCCCCTGATGAGCTAACAAGCAAAAATGGCAAGATGTCAAAGACTGGACTTCCCCAAAAATGTGGAACTTGTAGAGAAGAAGGGCATAATAAGTCTACGTGTCCCAACAAGGACATAGTAAGTCATCATGGACTTCAATTTTTGACAATTTAATCAAAACTTAGATACATTGGTATCTTCTAATCTTTTATACATGCTGCAGGTCCCTGCTGTACAGGCAACTGTTCCAAAAAAGAGGGACGACCACCAAAGGATAAAGATAAAACCAACAATGATAATGGAGAGGCAGCTGTCCCCAAAAGGAGAGGAGGGCCACCAAAGGACAAAGGCATTTTTGGAAATCAAGTGAGGATTGAATGGCTGTTTTTGCTCACTATAGTATTTGGGAATGTTAACTAATCATCTTTCATTGTCATGGTTTAGGCCCTTGATGCTGTTGACAATGGAGACCATGCTGAAAAAAGAAGGGGCAGACCCGAGACCAGTGTTGGGAAGACATCCTCTAGAGGATATGACAACTATTTTTCAGAGAAAACTGGAAAGATGACTTTTTATGTAAGCCTCGACCCCCTTTTTTATGCAGGATTTTCTCTAATAAATGTCACTAATTGGGGAAATTTGTTTGTTTTCAGGGTGAGTATAGGCCAAACAAGAGGAATCAAGCATCTTCATCAACTTCACAAGCTATTAGATCTTCACACACAACTAAAAAGTCCACCATGACTACAAGCACAAAGAGGAAGTCTCATGATGCTAACCCAATTGGCACCCAAGAATCTGTTAAGAAGAAAAAATGAATTTGCTTGTGAATTGTGTTCTCTGCTATTTTGTTCATTGATTTTGTTATGTTGACAAAACAAATTGCTGTTAGTTGTATGGGTTTATGTAACTAATGCAGGCAACCCTAAGACTGATGTTAGATTAGGATCTAGTTGTCATTGCCAACATATGATGGATGCATTTTGATCAGAACATACAATGTATTGAAATACTAACATTTTCAATTACAAAGTTCAGTTGCAGGAAATAGATACTACTGTAATGATTATACATTGTGTTCAATTCGCAGGGTGTTATTGCAATGACAAAAATTTTCTATTTTTTAAAAAACATAAGGGATTATTTTGTCCCAAAAGAAAAACATAAGGGATTTTTTTGGGTTTTTAGCCCTTTTTTAATTAGTTATGGTTTACTGATTTTTATTTTCTGAATTATTAATTTTTTCTAAAATTATTTTCATTATTTTAATATGGGGCCCACTTGACACGTGGCGAAAATTGCTGACGTGGAAAAGCCACGTCAGCGTAACTGACGGCCGTTAGTCACGTGCTGTCACGTGACTAACGGACCGTTAAAAAAGGACGAATTTGGCTCACTTTTGAAACTTAAGGGATTAATTTGTCCCTAAAAAAACATAAGGGATTATTTTGTCCCGAAAGTGAAACATAAGGGATTTTTTTGGGTATTTAGCCCTACAATGATAAAAAAGGTGAAACGTAGTGCCAGATTTTGGGGGATTTGGGGGATTTTTACTACTTTAATAATAATATTACACCTAGGTAGGCCGTGGCATTTGTGAGATTAATCGGATTAGTCACTGGGTCAGATTGGTTATGGGCGAGGATGTAAAATGACCATTAAAAATTAGTCATATATTTATGTTTTACTTTTCTTTGTTCCTAGGTAGCAAAACAAATTAAATATATTTATATATATAAATTTAATGGCTAATAGCACTCCATTATATATATATATATATATAAAGTTCTTTATATATTATTTTTTATTTCAATATTTACTAATAAATTAATAATACCCTATATAAAAATAAAAGAAAATACCATAAGTGGGAAATGGAAAAGTAAAAAAAAATAAAAAAAAAAAAAAAAAACAAAAACCGAGGCCTAACACCCTATAAAATAGGAGAGGTTAAAAATGAAATAATTTTTTTTTGTTCAATGGCTCAATTGGTGCAAAACTGCAAATACAATCAAATTTCAATGGCTCAATTGGTGCAAATACGGTGCCTTTAATAGAATGGTGCAATTTGTATAAATGAGATTCATATTAGGTATTGTACATGAGATTTGAAATGAAGATTACACTTAAACTTCGTTTGACCGGGATATCAATGTACCGGCCCAACGACTGATGTACTAGGTATTGTAGATGAGATTTGAAATGAAGATTATACTTAAACTTCGTTTGACCGGAACATCAATGCACCGGTCCAACGACTGATGTAGTAGGTATTGTACATGAGATTTGAAATGAAGATTACACTTAAACTTCGTTTGACCGGGACATCAATGCACCGCCCAACGACTGATGTACTGACACATTATTATAAGGCTTCTGTTTGGCCGTTCAAAGGAATTTTATGTAATATATATCATCATAACTTTACACTTAAGGCTTCTGTTTGGCCGTTCAAAGGAATTTTGAATCAAACTCTTGGAATAGATGTCTATTATAATATATTACATATAATTTATTTATTTGGTACAAGCTTTGTAATTTGTATCCAATGGCCTTATTTAAGACTAGGACGAGTCAAGGTTAAATTATGTTTATTTTATTTTTTTTCATTTTTTCATCAGTTCAACAACCCGAAATCTTATTAATTTGCATTACTTGGATCAAACTAATAAAAAAGAAGTTTGAGTTGAAGTTAAACTTAGAAACTTAGGAAACAAAATGAATGTAACTTAATCATCATAAAACAACGAAATAACAAAAGCAATTATTTAAGCTAGATTAGAATCACTCAAGATACCTTTTAAACAATGTTTTCAATATTGTAAATGGAGAAAATAGTCATCATAAATATAATATATCCGTATTTAGATTTCGATGTACTTGATTTTGGATTAATCAGAACAAGTGGATCGGCCCACGCTGGCGCGTCGGGCGTTCAACAATCTACTTCTTTGAACAATTTTCTATTCGAATTAAATTGTTTGATACGTAGGAAATTTCGAAAGTACTATGATTTTAAATGTGTTGCATCTTTAAAAGGCTATACTATTAACATTGAGCATATGCCCTAAAGTTAGCAATAAGTAGTAAATATTAGTTTGTACATGGACAGGTGCAATAGCTTCAATTTTGTTTCCTCCTCTAAAGTGTGTAGCACTTGAACAAAAACTAAGTTTACTCTCTTCTTCATATGGACATGAAAGGCCTCAAAAGAGGTTACAATTCTAGATAATTAAGGGGGATATGATTTAATATAACATTTATGTGAAAGAAAATGATAATTACAAAAAAGGGCTCAAGGGCAAGAACTGGCTAGAAACTAACCTAGGAACTTCTTAGTAATTTGGCAAATGAGAAAAGACAAAAAAGGACAAAAAAAGTTAAAATGGAGCCTCCTCATTGATCCTCAAAAGGGTCCTTTGGTAAATTTCCTGGGTATTTCAAATACTATTTAGTATATATATTCAATAGAATTATCGGATACACTTTCCTGTTACTGGGCCCAATAAAAAATCAAATAAGCTGTGTTGGACTTTAAACCTAGACTATGCTCCAGACCGAAGGCCCAACCTAACATTTCTTGTAGAGCCCATCTAAAAAACACTTTTCTTCTGGATGCTTCTAATATCAAAGACAAGACGTCAATAGTTTGGCAAAAGACAAGAACACCCAAACTGAATGTCCAAATTCATCCAACAACAAAAGGATAATTTAGTCAAACTGATGATAAAAATAAAATTCTGATTTTCTTTCTCTCCACGTACGTTCTTTTCTTTCCCTCTAAATTTTCGTCCCACTTTCTCCTTCCTATTTGTCTCTCTCTCTAGAAAACCCCGTATTTTCTTTTATTTTCAATTTTGACCCTCTAAAACCCTAAACCTTCTTCCTCCTTCCTTTCTTCTTCCTGAATCAGAGATGTTGATCAGTAGGGCTTTGTCACGCATCTCCAGGAGCGTGGGTGCACGCTCCTTGCTTCTTTCTGCTCCGAAGAAGCTTCAAAGTCCAAACCTTTCCTCTCAGTTTCACTCTCTCATCCGTGAATCTCCGAACAAGGTAAATCCCTTCATGTTTGAGGTTAATTAGGTGGAGGATTCTGCTAGGAATTTAAGGGTTTTGTTTGAATTACTTGAATGTTTTAAACCTTTTAATCTGGGCCTTTTCTTGCTTCGGGTTTTGTTTGAATGTTAAAGGGTTTAAGTAGCTTCTTTTAGGATCTTTACATTCGTTCCAGCTTTTTCTGTTTGTGTTTTTTTTTTATTGATTCTGCTTTTTTGATTCTTTTTTATTGGAGTGTAAATTGTGAAAAGTGTAGCACTTTTGGTGCAAATTTTGTTATTTGAATGATATGGAAACTGCAAAGGGGTAGCTCTGCCAATTTTTCTTAAAGCAGTTGTATTTGTTTTAGTATGATTTAGAACCTGTAACCTCATTGTTTATATTCATTTGACCAGGGTCTTTTGGATTTTAAGCTTCTCTCTGTCTCTGTAATTGAGTAACCATGTAGGATCTTAAACAATATTTTGACACCTTCAATACATAACCTGAGATCCTGCATCTTGAAATTTTCATTTTGGTGCATTTTCTTTGAGATTGGTCAAAAATTGAAAGTTGCATGCCCTTTCTCTGTGCAGTTGGTTACAGATGAAGTGTCTCGGCTTCATCGTTCAAGCCTAAATTTAAGTGCATTCCAACGATATGGGTTTTCTTCATCTGCCTCCCCTGAAACTTCAGAAAAGGAAAATGGTCAAGAGACAAAACCAAGCGAGGATACGAATCCTGTAGAGGCTGAAGCTGCTGATCAATCAGGTTTTAACTTGAATTCTCAAACTACAATGCCTTCATCTGATAAAAGAAGGAGTAGAGGCCCTAAACGAACTGCATTTTCTGATTCAGATTCTGAGAGTGATGCTGACCTATCTATGGCTGATATGGTCAAACTTGTGGAGGAGAAAGAAGAGCTCTTGAAGACAAAACAAAAGGAGATTGAAGAGATGAAAGACAAAGTTGTCCGCACATTTGCTGAAATGGAGAATGTTATGGCCAGAACAAAACGTGAAGCAGAGAACTCAAAGAAATTTGCCATCCAGGTATAATCGATCACACAATGACCTCCTCATTTCTGTTGTCTTTGGAAGCTGTGAAATTGATTAGTCGATATCTGTCAATGTGCTGCAGAATTTTGCAAAGGGCCTACTGGATGTTGCAGACAATTTAGGAAGGGCTTCTGCACATGTTAAAGGCAGTTTTTCTAAGATTGATGAATCTAAAGACACTGCTGGAGCTGTACCACTCCTTAAGACACTCCTAGAAGGAGTTGAAATGACAGAGAAACAGCTTGCAGAGGTAAAGTTTTGTTCCCTGACAAAAACTCTGTAGTTAGAGTCATATGCTTCATATATTAGGTTCAACTTCCGTCATTGGTTATTCGGAAAAAAGGCAAACAAACTTGCTAACAGAGTTCATATATTGCTTTTAATCTGGAGGAAATGTTATACAAAGTTATGTGCTAAGTTAGTTCTGCAAGTTGTAGTCTCTTCTGTCGCATTGACATTGTATGGCCTTTATGTGTTCCATAACAGGTTTAATTTGTTACTAACCACCTACAGATGTTTTCACTGTCAGGTATTTAGAAAGTTTGGAGTGGAGAAATTTGATCCTACAAATGAACCATTTGATCCACACAGGCATAATGCAGTATTCCAAGTACCGGATAATTCTAAGCCTCCTGGCACAGTTGCTCATGTGTTGAAGGTATTATTTTGTAATACTTATCTATTGAGACAGTTATATTTTTCTAATGCCTCACATGATTGCTAACCGAGCACATGATTTAAGTTCAATTATGACTTCTTTTTTCCTTATCTTTGTTGAGCAAACATTCGCATGAACGATCAAGTTTTGTTAGAACTTAAAAGAGATGACATGCTCTTGGTTTAGAAGTTTTGATGATTGTTTGCTTCTCTACTCCATTACAGGCAGGATACATGCTTTATGACCGAGTTATTCGACCAGCTGAGGTTGGTGTTACTCAAGATCAGAACAATGATTCAGCAGCTGAGAATAACACAAGTGATAAAGGCTCCGAGGCTTGATGTAACTTCTAGGCAGAGATGCTTTGGCATATTTCCAAAAATTTTGCCAGGATCATACACATGAGGGATATCTTGTTAACATTGTTAGTCTTTGAAATTTGAAACCTTTTGGCTTCCGTGTGCCTATTTATACTTCTGGCCATCTATTTCTTGTATTACTTCTTAAATATAAGATGCCTCAAGAGGCTTTTGGTACGGTTTTTTAGTCATTTTTAGTGTGAAAAATGAAACAAATAAACATGCAGATTTGGTCATGACAAGGTCCAAGGGTGAGCATCCAGAATGCATTATGATTTTAACTTCTAATTTTTCCGACTCCGGTATGCTGCCTGAACCAATCTTTCAAGAGCAGTGGCCTTTTTAGAGATTTTCGCTAGGATGGATAGTTCATTCCCCGGTTGCAACTTTGAAATGCCCCTTGTGATCAATGAACATCAATTGCTTATAACATAATAATCTTAGATGACCTTAAGTAGGGGTTCTGCCTCATCGGTGGAAGCCGCTTATGATAACTTCTAGTGAACCAAGCATTCAAAAATAGATGGAAAGAAACAGAGCAATAATGTAGTTCCATTTGATCAGCCTACCGTCTGAAAGCATATAAATCACACCACGAAAAGAGATATACATAGCAGCAAAATAACAAAGAAACAGGAAATATAGGCAGTGTAAGGTCAAGCTTTTCAAATGTGCAACCTATCACTAAGGCTTTTTGTACTGAGAATATACATCACGAACTAATTTCATGACCTAGCATATTAAACTATATACTACATAGCTATGCAATGGCCAATTCTGTGAAGCCTTGTTGCTCCTGTAAAATGAATTATGAGTCAACCCATCTTCCAAAACCCGGCTGCCGAGCTTGCTACCTTCTCCTGACCTTCCTTCTCAGCAGAATCGTGGCTATCGTTTAGGCCTTTCAAACACAAACCCAAGTCTAGATTACCCACGCTTGAATGCTGCAAAAGAGAAGATCTCTGTTTTCAAATATTCCATTTTCAAGTTTGAGCAAGATAGCATCCATACTCTCTGAAAACAATGTAATTAAAGAAATTTGACAGCAAGAGATGTCAAAATTGATTCTTAAACCAGTAACTTATGATTTACCCTAAGTTTGGTCCACACACTATACCAATGTATTATAACCCTAAGTTTAGTCTGGTTGCAATGAGTAAAATGCATTAGTACTTGGAAGGCTCGTCTCCTGCTACATCTTTAACCATTCGTGCTTTGTATTTAGAAGAATTCCTCACTCAGTTACCATGCACCCAAGTTTCAGCTCAACCTTTTCTTCAACAGAACCGGACAAACCAGCTAATGAAATGAGGCATGAGACACTGAAGTTTCAAACATATATCAACAATGCTCTTTCGAACTACCAAATTTCCCTGAACTGCATTTCAATCCGTTTTGGAACTTCAATTCTTATGTCCCTTTTAAGAGGCCCTATTGCAATCACTATCAATTTTCACATGAAATGAAGAAAATTAAAACAGAAAACAGTTGTTACCTGAGTTTCCTTCTTCGGATCTTTATTCATGTTAAATTCGTTATCTCTCTTGGATGATAACCAATCCGGGGACCGGTTGATCTCATTCTCATCTGCCTTAGCTTCATCCTCAACCTGTTTCGCAGCCGCTCTTCTACGCTCTTCCTCCAAAACAGCAACCTGAAAAATGACAATCAACAACTCTTTTTACCATTAGTACTATTTGTTTATCATAAGCAGCCAAAACTCTACCTTTCAAAGTGAAAAGAAGCCAACAGGTTCAAGTAAAAGCAACTAACTAATAGAATTACTCCTCCTGAAGCAAATGAATGTCAAAGTTCCAAAATTTTCCTTCATCGTTCTGAAAAAAGCTAACAACTTATTTCCAAATTAACTTCTTTCATATAATTCATTGTGCAAAAGCTGAAAATTTATAATCTTTGAGCAAAACCCTAGCTAAAACCAACCAAGAAAGACGCTACTTTATACATGAACATACATAAATACGTATATAAGCAGATATACTCATTTAAATACGTATATTTATACACTCACTGGGGTATAGCGGAACTTTCGTTTTGGGGGCTGCTCCTCGTCCTCACCATCAACGGTGGAAACGGCGGCAGAGGACCCGGAATCAGTAGCGGTGAGTGGGGTCCACCGGCAGAGTACGATGCTGGTAGTGGCGGAACCGTTGCCGTTGGACTGAGAATGTTTAACAGTGGATGAAGGCGACACGTGGACCCACTTCTTCTTCCACTTCCTGACAGGGCCATTGAACACCGCCGTCGAACCGTACCGGGCCGAAGCCCGGCCCAGCCTCGTCGAACCCACTCCCTCCATTAGATACTTTCAACTCTTTAGCTTACTAGCTGAGAGAAGATGAAGAGAGAGAGGAGAGAGAGTGAAGACTGAACTGTTGAAGTGTAAAGTTAAGGTTAGTTTGGTACAGTTCGAGAAGTTGGGTTCTGTAATTAAAGGACAGAGAGAGACAGGAAAGGCACCGTAATAGGGAAAAACTTGTAAGGAACGGCGTCGGTTTTGTTCCGTTGTTTTTTCTTACCTTCTTTCGTAATTGTGATTAAGGCGGTAATGAGGTCAATGTGTGAGCCGTGCGCGGGGGTTTAATTCTCATTAATTAATGAATTAATTAAAAGTTGCGTGTTTTGGACTTGGAATAAGGCAATAAGCTTCCCACTATTATTATTGCAATTAAATACTCTATATATAAGCTAACTTGATGTTGATAGAGAGTTTTTTTAATCCCTTCATTAACCTTTTATGATTTATTTACTATATGATTTATGATCTATTTTTTTCTAGTAATTCAAAAGATTCAAATTTCAAACCCAAAATTTCATACAAAGGGACATTGACTTTTTTTAATTCAACTAAATTATTTTTTTTGGTCGGAAAACTAAATTAATTTTAATTTGGCTAAATTACCCTTTTAGCTCTTACCTTTTAAAAAATGAACATTTTATTACATTTCCTTCTTTTTATTAGACACTATGCATTATTACTTTTTTTTCTTTTACAAATGAACTGAAGAAAAAAAAATAAAGGTAGCAACTACGGTCTCAAAGTGCCAACGCTGACTTGGTCTTCATGGAGCAAGTGTAGAAGTTGTTTTGGAGGTTCCTCATAAAGCGAAACACCATAATCACTATCATGTGCTAACAAAGCCAAACAATCTTCACATCGATTCCCTTCATGAGAAATATGCCTCAACTCCACAATCCAATCCCCCTGAAAAAGTTCTAAATAATCTCACACTAAAATATAACAAGGATGGGAATTAACCATAGAATTTTTAAGGAATTTTTAATGCATTATTACCTTTCAAATTCAATAAATTTTGCTCCAAAATTAAGGATAGCCAAACGGTTCCGTCTGTTTGATGAAGTGGCATTATATGTATTTTTTAAACCGAATTAACGATCCAATCAAATTAAGGTTAAATTTATGTAAAATATTTGTTTTTTTTTGGGAAGGGGATATTATGGAAAATAAAAATGAAAAATGTTACATCTACCAAAAAAAAATGAAAAACGTTCAAATGGTTTGTTTAAACGCACCGTTTGCTTCGTTGGAAATATCACACAACAAAATTCAAGCCTTTATCTTCAACAGCTAAAGCTCCAAGCTTTCCAGTTTGCACAGGGCAGAGAACTAAGCAACAATGGAGCTCTGTCTTAATTCCACAAAGCTCCTTAATTTACACCAAAAAACCCATCTTTTTGTTCCCCAAAACACAGTTTCTCTTTCTTTCAACCACCAGATTCTCCCATTCACTAACAAACTCCAAAGGGTACCCTCGAATTATCCTCTCTCTTCATTTTCCCGCCAAGTTCAGTTTCTTCAACCCCCAGTCACATCATCGCCACGACGCTCATCACTCATCAAGGCTTCAGCAGCTTCTTCAGCGGCGGCCGACGTCGAAATGGAGAAGCTCCCTGCTGATATAAAGGTCACCGAGTCTCCAGAGCCTAATTCAAGAGTAAGAATAAGAATTTGGTGGTTTGGTTAATTGAAATTTCCATAATTTGATTTCTTTCTGGTTTGTTTAGTTTGGTTTATTTCTTGTTTTCTTTGTCTTATTGAATTGTATGTAGGTAAGGTTGAGTGTAGAAGTACCAGCTGTTGTAGGTCAGGATTGTTACAGAAGAGTCTTAAAGGAATTCATGAAGCGAGCTAAGGTAAATTCTTGGCCAAAGTTTTTTTTTTTTTTAGTAATAAAGTCTGGAAATGTTAAGCATTTCCTCGTTAAGGCTATCATTTCCAACTTTTTATGAGTTTTTTTGTAGCTAGTGATACTTAAAAAGTAACATTGTCTGAAATGTGCCATTTGCTTCCTTAGATTGGTTTTAGATGCTGAAATTCATCTCTATTTTAGCAAATTTGACTTGGGAAAAGGGATTTTTTTTTTTCATTTATAGATACCTGGGTTTCGCCCTGGAAAGATCCCGGAGAGTATTCTTCTAAACTATGTTGGGGAGGAAAATGTTCAGAAGGCCACAGTGGAATCTATTTTGAAAAGGACTCTCCCTCATGCTATGTCTTCGGTATGTTTAACAATGTTTGCTCCTGTCTGGCCAATGTTCCCAAAAGTTTATTTTGCTTTGCTGATATTTGGTTGGTCTTACTCTATAGGTAACTGGGAGGGCTTTGAGAGATTCGGTTCGCATTATAACCAAATTTTCTGATATGGAGAAAGCCTTTTCTTCTCTGAATTCTTTGAAGTTAGTGAAATATGACATCCTTAAATCTCACTTGAATGTTCCTTTTGCTGGTTTTATTGTACAGTTTCCTTATGAGTTTACTATAATGGTGTATAGTCTAGTTGAGGAAGAGGGATTTGATGAGGAAAGACTGATTTCATACACTTGCATCCATATTCCCTAATAACAAGGATCTGAATGGTTATTGATTTCATTTGCTTTCCAGTTATGATGTCATTGTAGATGTGGCACCTGATGTGAAATGGGTACCTGAGAATGGGTATAAAAACCTGAAGATTGTTGTTGAAATAGACAATGAAATAAGTGCTGAAACAGCCTGTGAGAACGAGATAAGGCGCCGCCACAAGTCCTTGGGTTCACTAAGAATAGTGACTGACAGAGGACTACAGGTTCTTCATATTTAAGAAACTCACATTCCTTTCTAAACAGATTTCACCTATCCCAATTATTGTAGGAGTTTTCTAACTTGAAGGTTAACATATGTTTCAGGTTGGTGATCTAGCAGTCCTTGATATATCAGCAAAGACCATTGATGAAGATGAGTCTAATGTTCAAAATATTCCAGCTGCAGAAAGCAAAGGTTTGCCAATATGGACTAATGCATCCAGCTTTCATCCTGCCTTCTTAATCTATAGTAGCTATTAGAAAATACTCAAGTTGTGCAGTTGACTGAATTTTTGAATTATTTGCTTAGTGCTTCACACTCCTTTAAACTGTACTATTTCAAAGATTGAGATCATTTTTTTAGCTGGAAGCTCTTTCTTTTGTCAGGCTATCATTTTGATACAGAAGATGGTGATAAACTAATTCCCGGTTTCCTTGATTCCATCATTGGTATGAAACGTGGTGAAACAAAGTCCTTTCCTCTTGTATTTCCTGAATCATGGCATCAAGAAAATCTTCGTGGAGTTCATGCTCAATTTACTGTGAGTTCCTTTGTTTACTTGAATGTATATCCAGGCATTCTGTAAAACTTCAATTCTTTACTAATTCAATGAATTCTTAACCCATTTGACTTTTCGTCTCGTTATGTTTTAGGCTATAAGGCTGTAGTATGGAACTCTAATTATTTCTCTTTAATAATCTTCTTATAGGTTGAATGCAAAGAATTATTCTACAGAGAGTTACCCGAGCTGAATGACTCCATAGCTGATAAGCTTATTCCTGGATGCACTGACTTGAACCAGGTTATCATAACATATAAACTCTGACCTCTTTTCTGATTCTAATTCCAACATTTCCATTTACACAAAAAAGTATATGGTGCATGAACCTGCAGGTCAAGGAGTCTTTATTACAAAAGTGCCGAGAGCTGGAGCAAAATGCCAAAGACCAAGCAACAGATAATGCAATTCTAGACCAGCTCAGCAAGGTTATTGATACTAACATCTGGATTAGTTTCATTTCATTATGTTCATTGAGGTCTCTTTCTTTCTCTGTTTCTAAAGTAGTATGATGTTCAATCAGATGGTGGAAATTGATATTCCCCAATCCTTGTTTGAAGAACAAGGCAGACAGCTTTATGGAGCCAAACTTCTAGAGGTTCAGGTAAGAGATTCCTTTTTTCGATAACTAAGTCTCCATCACTTGGTTATGTCTATTGTGTTATGTCTCTGCATGACTATGTTTCTTGCGTGTGTTTGTGTGTGTGCATGCTACTCCCGTTTTAATTCATTGTTTCATCATTGCAGGCACAAGTGAAGCTAACTGAAGAGCAGTTGGCTACACTGTCAAGCCCAAAGATGGTGAATGAGTATCTGGAGGATCAGAAAGATAACATAATAAACCTGATAAAGCAGAACTTGGCAGTAGGAGATATATTTAAACGTGAAAATTTGCAGGTAGTGTATATATGCCTTTTATTTACCTCTGCTTCAAACTTCTGACAGTCTTTGCAGCTGCCTTGCCTTGTAACTAAACATGGATTTTCCTTTTTAAGGATGTTTCCATCTTGTGCAATTTTATGTTCTTAAAGTTGGTTTACACTTGCGCAGTTTGCATCCGATGAGCTTGTCAAAGAGGTTCAAAATTCAATAGCTGAGTTCAAACGTCACAAGCAAAAATATGATGAGGATCGTGTAAGGGAACAGGTAAGGGGATGATGCTCTGCTTCTCTAATTTCCGTCCAATAAGCCGTTATTATGCTTGAAGTTACAGATTATAACTTACAGATTATGACCTACCCGTACGAAAATCCAGATGACATGGTCATTTCTGGATTATGAGTTGCAGTGAGGATATTGATGTGATGCCTTTTGTAAAATGTTTAGGTGCAAGACGTGCTAGAAGGAGCAAAAGTGCTTGAATGGCTCAAAGAACATGCAGATATTCAGTATGTAACTAGATAATTAGAGAGAGAAATCAGCCATGGTGGTACTATGATCGAAGATGATATGAATCATAAAAGTAGAAGAGACCACCAAAGATTGTAATCATGTTTACAGAACAAGGAAAGTGTAAACTAATCTCCTTCATTCATTCAAATGGAATCAACCTTCAAAATTTTGAATGCTGAACATAGCAATCAGTAAAACTAAGTTTCTGTATGATCTAGCTTTGCGATAGTCCAAGCATTCTATCCTGCACTATCTGCCCCAGCTTTGTGTATAAAGCTTTCTGCTCCTCGAATGTAAGGCTGCTTAATATCTAGAGCACAGGAATATAGATAAGATCTTAATCAACTCTGATATAAGAAGATGCATCATGTTTCATACAGAAGGAGATATCCAGTTCTATGGAAATAAGGGGTTACCTCGTCCAAAATCGTCTCGACTGTATAATCTTGGGCGACAACAAATGATTGATGATAGATGTAGGCAAAAACAGCCATTACCATCTGCAAACATAAAATGTAATTGAAAAGGTAAACAGAAATTGTCAATCTGAGCTGTTATATGTACAAGAAAGAAGAAAAGGCTAGCAGCTTGCCTGGCAGTCCATTCTGTCAGTAAATCCACCATGTCCAGGTATACTATCACCAAAATCCTGTCAGGCAAGAAAAGGATTGGTCAAGGAGTCGCGAGTATAAGAAAGTCAGATTTACAGAACAACAAATGAACCTTAATCTTGAAAGCTCTCTTGAAACCACTTGCAAAGAAGCCTCCAAATGGTGCAATGATTGATGCGAATAATCCCAGACATAAAGCATGCCACTGGACTGGCAAAATGGCTATCTCTTTCCATGGCAACTGCAATATATTACTAGAAGCAAATTACAGAGCTGATCATATTTTTTATAATGCACAAACCGTAAAGCATTCCCAAAAGCTAAGAAATATTTAGTACTTAGCAAGCTTCAACAAGAATACAGGGCAATTCAAAGCAATGGCTATCTATTTCCTGACTTGAAGGGCTATTTCAATTGGGTTGTTCATCTAGTTTGTCCATTCATATAACATTTTTCTAGATATCCCACTTACCCATTGAGAAATCCATCCCGGCAAGGGATAAAACTCTGGTTTAAAAACTGGACCAGGATCACAGTGAAGCCAACCAGTTGATAAATCCTGCAAGAAATTCAGTCATGTGAGCATTATCAAAATGGGCCTTTTTTTTTTGTTTAAAGATGGATATTACACGATGAGTTACCTTCCTTGGACATGTCAGCCACTGAAACTGACCAAAGACATTTGCAAGCTACATAAGAGATAATGAAGAAATTATGTTAACAGATTTTCAATATGTAATACCAATATACAACATAATGAAAACTTGTTGCAAGATTCAACCAATCTCCCGCTGATCAATGGACCATGATTCCATGAATGTGGGATCTTTACCTTGTCAATTCTATTTCAAAACAATAAAAAATTCTTACCAAAAATGCAGCGATCATAGTTGCAACTGATGCTCCAATGAAACCCTCCCATGTCTTCTTAGGAGATATCTTGATTAAGGGAGTTTTCCCAAAGAAGAAACCAAAGAAATAAGCAGCAACATCGTTGACAGCAATTAGTGATGCCGGGAGAAGGAACCTGCAAAAATCCAGCAGTCTTGTAATCAAAATGTTTCAGACAGAAAAGATTTTGTAAACCAATTTGGTTAGCATGTTACCAAAAGATGCCTTCAAAAATGTTGGCGACAGTAAATGCAGACTGAGTGAAGACAACAATGAGGATCATGTGTGTCCATGCAAACTGCCCAAATTGGTATTTGTACATCTTCTTCTTTAGTGTAATAATGAACCACATGAAACCTGAATCCAAAAGTGAATTAAAGCCTTTTCGAATGCCAAAATTGACTCAGATTCCTGAATTAAAAGCAACATGGAATTTATGACAAACCTGCTATGTATAAGAAATAACAAATAACCATCTGATACTTGATGAGCCTACTCACAAGCCTATAGAAAATTTTATCTGAAGTTACTGTATTCACGAGTCGATGACTGAGAATTCGACCATATACAAAGAGCATAGCTGTGAAGTAAAAGTACCTGCAACAAAATAAAATTAACTTAAGATATACTACCTTACCAAAAAAATGACCATGCACTGCAATTTTTACTTACCAGTTCAAGATCCTAAACCCGGGCAGGCGTTTATCTTCATGAGCTCTTCTAAGTAGATTGAAGAGCTCGCTTGCCATGAATATTTGGATTATAACAACCATGGCTGAAATATAAAGATGACCAAAATAGAGAATCAAGAGGAATCCTGCCAGCATCCATAGTGATGAACACGCACGAATCCACATTGATCTATATTTGTTGTGATCATCGACAAGTAAAAAATGGTTTCCATTTGCTCTGCTCATCTCAACAGGAAACTGACACCAAAAGACAAACATTTTACTTGACATTTTACAGAACACATGGCAGATCAACTAGAACCAGAGAACTTGATAAAAGGCATATGATTATGTAATAACACCAACCTCATTGGACCGTCTCCGGTGCCGAACTCGACCGGATGTCGGCGTAGAGGGTGCGCTGTTACCATGATCCTTCTGCATTGCTCTTGTTAATAATATTGCTGCTGTAATAAAATTTGAGACAACATGGAAACCCTCTGCAGCAATGGAAGATAATGACTCAGGTAAACTAAAAGGTATTAAAAACTAAAAAATGTGAAGCAAATTACAGTAAAACCATTATGATTTGATTAGATTTCTTCAAATCTCATTGATTTTACCTTCACAAAAGAAAGGAAGATTCAACTCACCATTCTATCTTACATCTCTAAACTGTATTTTTCATGTATATAGCCAAAAAACCAAACTGTAACTAAATCATACATTGACCATTGTTCAAGAATTTAAAACAATAAAAATGCAGAACTCAAGAATTCAAGAAAAGTAAAATGAATCTTTGACAATGGAAACAAATAGTAAAGCAAATCGATATATACTACATACAAGAAACATGAAGGAGAGGAAAAGGGAGCTTTACAATGTTGAATCTGAAGGCTTTAAACGTCCTTGATTGCAAACCCGAGAACGGTGGAGGATCCAAATGCAAATTGAAAAAACATAACCTCGAAAGACAAAGATTGAGAAGAATGAACTGAAATCGTCTTACGTTGTTAATGAGCTCTTTGTATCAGCTCCCACCGATTCAAAGGAAACAAACCGACGAAGAAGAAAGTGAAGAACATCAAAACTCTTCTTTCTGGGACCCAATAACTTGGAACTCCCGTAAACTGGCACGTGGATTTCCTTGAGAGAAATAGTTGTGGCAAGTCGCCACGTGTAAATCTCTCTATTTTGTTCACCCCCTCGGCCCAAACCCAATTTTGGATCAAATGGTCCAATTATTGTCTTATTGGATCATCTGCTTTTGCCTTTAAAATTGGCAAAACCCAGTCAATCTTGCAGTCTTGAGCCTGGCTATATATAATTTTCCTCACCAAATGACTATTTTTGCAATTATATTTTCTTCTTTCTTCCCCTTTACAGATTTTACATTTTTAATGGAATTTTTGTCAAATTTGCTGCTAATTATCAACATGTATAGATATATAAGTATCATAAAAAGTTCTAACTAGTCTTGTTGCTAAAAAAGAAAAACTCTCTTTTTCAGTTGATTGGTGCTTGTGCGATGGGATTATTTGACAGGCCATGTGATCGGTCTTCTTAAATCATAATAATCGGTGGAGGAGGAGACCAAGACTCTTGATTAGCCCAAAATTTCCTTCCGGTTAGAAATTAAAGCATGATGCATGGCATGATTGAACAAGACAAGTTATCAGAAAATGAAAACCCATGTGTGGTCTTCTTTACAAGTAATTTGTTCCGATTCCATGCACAAAAATATGATTCTTAATTTGCCGTGTGGTCCTATATTTGCATTTGATTAATTTGAGTGAAATCTTTATAATTTTTGGTTTTGTTTCTCATGTCACTCTATATATGACTAGGCGTACGTAGTCAATACTCAATACGTACTGAGGATTTTGAATATTTGTTAACTCCAGCTTATAAAAATGTTATCCACTCTCTCAACAATGATCATATCCCTGTAGCCTTCCCTCTTAATTTCTTCTTTTCTAATTCAGATTCATGATGAAAATTTCAGTCCGGTGCAGCTGGTTTCGTGTCATTTGTTTTGTGCTCCATGTTTTCGTGTCATTGTCTTTCTCTTTCAATTCCTCAGCTCAAGCTCAACCACCGCTTTGTCTTCCTCACCAGAGCTCTGCCTTACTCCAATTCAAACATACCTTTTCAATCGATTGCTCTATTTCTGATGAATGCTCTAGTTATCCAAAGACCAACTCTTGGAAAGAGGGCTCAGATTGCTGTGTGTGGGATGGGGTTACGTGCGCTGCTGAAACTGGTTATGTCATTGGACTCGACCTTAGTTGCAGTTGCCTTCGTAGCGTTTCTCCATCCAACACCAGCCTCCTCCTCCTTCCTCGTCTGCGCATGCTTAACCTTGCTTTTAATGATTTCACTCTGTTTCCATTGGCATCCGTGTTTGGTCAGTTTACTGCTTTGAGTTTGACCCATCTCAATGTTTCTCACTCAGGTTTTGAAGGCCCAATCCCATCAGCAATCTTTTCTCATCTTCCTAAACTTGTTTCTCTTGATCTAGCTATGAATCATGCATTGAGTTTTGAGAGGCATGGTTTTGAACAAATGTTAGCAAACTCCACCCAAATAAGACAACTATTTCTTGATGGAGTCAATATGTCTTTGGTTGAACCTACTTCTTTTCTTAACTTGTCTTCTTCCATTGTTTCTCTCAGTCTAGGTGATAACCATTACCAACTGAAGAGATTACCTGAGGAGATTTTCCTCTTTCCGTGCCTCCAGGAGCTCAGGTTTAATGCCTATGACTCGTGGGAAGTTAGCTTCCCAAAGTCTAATATGACTAGTCCTCTCAGGTCACTACAATTGGCACATGCATCTATTGCAGGAAGACATCTGCCTGATTCTATTGGTCATCTTAGATTCCTGGAGGTATTGGCTCTGTATTCTTGCAATTTAAAAGGGTCCATCCCACATTCTTTTGCCAACCTTACCTACCTCGTTGTTTTAGACCTTAGATTTAACCACATTATCGGCCATCTTCCACCTTCATTTCTAAACCTTAAGCAGCTCCAATATTTCTATCTTTCTAATAACCAATTAGATGGGCAAATTCCAGATGCTTTTGGAAACCTCACCCAACTTCTTCATTTGTCTTTAAGTGGTAATCAACTCAGTGGTAATTTCCCATTTTCTGTGTTCAACCTTGCAAATATTGTACTTCTTGACCTTTCACAAAATAAACCGGTGGGTTCCCTTCCTTGTCAAGTTACTGGCCTTTCACTCCTATCAGTTATTGAGTTATCTGATAACTTTCTCGATGGCAGAATTCCATCATGGTTGTTTACCCTTCCATCTTTGTCTGCTTTAGAACTTAGCTATAACAAGTTTACTGGTCCCATTGACCCATTTAAGCAACCGGCTGCGTCTTTATTGGGGGCTGTTAACTTTCAGAACAATGAGATACATGGTCTGATTCCAAGTTCTGTCTTTGCACTTGTAAACCTTACCACTCTTGACCTTTCATCAAACAGGCTGACTGGCATCTCTGAACCCAACATTAATCTTCCAAAGCTCAACAAACTTGAGACATTAAATCTTTCAAATAACACTTTGCTATCATTTAAGAGTACTGGAAGCAATGCCAATTACATTTCAGCGCCCAATCTTCAGGAACTCTATTTATCTTCCTGCAAAATCACTGAATTCCCATATTTTGTTAGAAACCTTGAAGGTTTGGTAGAGCTTCACCTTTCTTACAATAGAATCAGTTTTATTGAGGCAAATATGTTTACAAGGCTCAAGAATCTCAGGTTTCTTGATCTTTCCCACAACACTCAACTATCACTCAACACCATTCCCACCCTTCCTTTGCCCAATCTTATGCTCCTCCTGTTTTCATCATGCAATACAACTGAATTTCCAAATTTCTTAAGAACCCTTGAGAATTTGTCTGAGTTGGACCTTTCCAACAACAGCATTCATGGTAAAATTTCCAAGTGGGAATCATCTGAGGGATGGCCAAGTTTGAGAAGCCTTGATCTTTCTAACAACTTTTTGACAAGTATAGATTATTACCCATGGAAGAATGTGCAGACTCTTAATCTTCACTCCAACCTGCTTAGAGGGTCACTTTTGGTGCCACCACTTTCAACCATCGCCTTCTCAATCTCCAAAAACAAATTGACAGGAAAGATTCCATCCTTGATTTGCAGTTTGAAAGAACTTCAAATTCTTAACTTGTCTGAAAACAAGTTAAGTGGAACTCTTCCAACTTGTTTGGGAAGATTCAGCAATAAGCTCATTGTTCTAGATCTCCAGAGAAATAAATTACATGGAAACATCCCTGATTTTTTTCTCAAGGGAAATAAGTTGCAGACAATAAATCTTGGCAGCAATGATTTGGATGGCCGCTTACCAAAATCTTTGGTCAACTGCAGTGAGTTAGAAATGCTAAATGTTGGAAACAACAAGATAAATGACACGTTTCCTCATTGGTTGGGAGCTTTGCCGCAGCTAAAAGTTTTGGTTTTGCATTCTAATAACTTGCATGGGGGACTAATCAATTCCAACATGAATGGATCTTCATTTCCAAATTTACGAATCTTTGACCTCTCTCACAATGACTTCTCTGGCTCTTTGCCAACTTTTCTTCAAAGTTTCCAAAGCATGAAGAATTTGAGTAATGTTGCAATGGGATATATAGGAGAAAGCGGTGATCTTATTGGTACTTATTACCATGACTCTGTGGTAATCACAATGAAAGGTGCAGAGTTCCAATTCGAGAGGATTTTAACAATTTTTACTGCCATTGACATGTCAAGCAACCGATTTGAAGGAGAAATTCCAGAAATAGTAGGGAAGCTCTCTTCTCTCCAAGTGCTCAATTTTTCCCATAACAACCTCATAGGTCATATTCCTTCATCAATCGGGAACTTGACACAGCTCGAATCATTAGATGTCTCCTCAAACAAGCTTACCGGACACATTCCTCCTCAGCTGACAGCCTTGGGATTTCTTGAAGTGTTAAACCTCTCAGAGAATCGGCTTGTCGGTCCCATACCTATGGGAAAACAATTCAATACCTTTCCCAATGACTCCTACATTGGGAATCCTGGATTGTGCGGCTTTCCATTGTCCAAGACATGTGGCATTCCAAATGAGGCACCCCCTTCTCATGATGAGAAAGCTGATTCAGAATCGGTATTCGAATGGAAAGCGGCATTGATGGGTTATGGAAGTGGACTGGTCTTCGGAATCTCTGCAGCATATATAATGCTCACACTTGGCAGACCATTTTGGCTTGTCAAAATGGTTGAAGAAGCAACCTACAAATTGAAGACATACCTTACAACCAGAGCCAGGGCCAGAGCGAGAGCCAGAGGACCAAGGAACTTGTAAATTAGTAAGAATGGTTTGTTTCAGTCTTTTAGACTTTTCTTTTTTTCTACAGTATTTTTTGCTTTCAGGCAAAGAACTTATAATTTATTATTCATGTAATAATATACCGCCATGTCTGAGTAATTTGACAGTAGTACTTGAATCACTACACCTATCTTCCGATAAACTGCCCTCTCTTTTGTTCATCTGTCGGCCCAATTATTGTTTGGAAATGGCTAACGGGTTATTGGTCCGTGGTCCCAATTAACATTGGAATGGGCTCAACTGAACTCAGCCCATTTTCTTATTCTCATAAACCTTTTATTCTTTTTTGTTTTGTTTTTAAAACAACTAATTTTTGCAAGAAACCTTTTTTTCATAAAAGGGAATTTCATTGAAATCCCTTTTCTATATTCATTTTCTGGTTGAAAATTGAAATGTTATTTTGTTCTTGTGTGTATAATATATACATCTTTGACTTTAATTTATGTTTATTTCTTTTAAGCCACTAACATTGTTCATTTCTAATTTTGCTACATCCTATCTGTTTTCTTTTGTTTTCTTATCTTTCTATTTTTAGGGGGTTTTAATTAAGTATATTAAATGATTGATATTTCAAAGATTCACAAACAAGTATAATGATTTTCAACATGTTAAAAGGAGGTTTTTGTAATTTTAAAAGAATGCAAATAAGGACAAAAATCATGTGATTGGGGCTGAGGGAGGGTTTGGCTGGTTCACCGCACCCAAAACTAAAAAAGCCCCATACAATTCTCTGTCCAAGGCCACATGTAGCAAAGCCCTACCAATCTTCCTTCATATCATGGATTTTTGAGACAATAACATTGATTAATGGTGCAAATTCCATCCCCATATGTTTTGAGTCAATCATTTGGTAAAATATTCAAATACCTAGTCAAACTTTGATTTGGATTAAGGGGATTTCTTAATTAACTATTCCAACTAAAACCCAACAAACTAATTTGTCTAACTCTAAGTCTCTAAAGTGCCCCTTTTTTTTCTCCCATTCTAATTTTCATTGAGACTATAACTATTGTCCCACTTTTACTTCCTTTTTGTTGTTTCTCTAGCCAAGGAAAAAATGTTCAAGGTATTTCAACTTTAAAAGGTAATATAATAATAATAATAGAAAAATAATAATACAATTGCCTTTATACCCAATTGAATATATAATAGCCAAAAAAAGATACCTAGTCTAGTTCACAAGCATAAGGAACATGCAATTATTCATGTGATAACCCACATAAAGTGTCTTAGGAGCATGGATTTTGAGGGGAAACATTTATGTCATTATCCTACCTAAAACACACACAAACATGAAATTATCCTACCTATAAAATGTCTTAATAAAATAATTATCCTTGTTTTTAAGTTAACTTTTGAACCATCTAATGATATATATACAACAATAATGAAAAGATAATTATACATATGATTTCTTGGATGTATATATATATATATATATATATAGATGTTTTGCTTTGTAATTTTCAATGTTATTACCAATTTAAAGAAGTACCAAAAACATTGATTTTGAAAAAAAAAAACCTTGCTTGACCTAATGGCTAAGATGAAGTGATGTTGAGAATTCAATTCCATTGGGTCTTTATATGCTAAAGAAAACATTAAATGAAGGAAAAATGTAGTATATATATATATATATATAGTAGGGGATTCTTAGGAGAGTATATTATATTATGCATATGCATATGGGGAAAATCTATTAATCTAACTACCAAAAATCAATGACAATAATAATCTTAAAAAAAAAAAGAAGAAGAAAAGGAGAGACTTATTATAACATTGAAAGAGTTTTAATTATGACAGCAATATCTAAAAACTAACTTGCTGAGCTCCAAATAAACACCAACACCTTTTTGCATGCTAATGATGCTTTAAGATTTTTGTAAGATTGAGACCTCTTTGATTCGTGATGCCACCTAACACTGACCCATCACCCCCTTGTTTCACCTTTGGTTACATCATTTTTCTTTAATGTTTTCTCATCACTATCCATTTGCCCTTCTTTTTCTACTTATTTACCAATATGCCATTCACTTTTTTTCTTGGTCAAACACTTCATTTTCACTTGACTCCAATGATTTTTATTTCCCTTTTTAAATTGTTTAACCCATGAATTTATAAATAGTGGGTGTTTACAACTTTTATTAGATTTTTAGTAACTTTTTTTTTGTTCAAAATTTTTAGTAACCTTATGGTTCTATAATTATTTGTTTATATAGCATGTTGTAATAATACTTACTTATAATGGGAATGAAATTATCATAATTTCATTAATCGACCATAGATTAAATAAGTATGATATTGACTAAAAATGTCCATATTAACAAAACATAATTTTATTATAGCAATGTATTAATTTAAAAAGAATGAGATTATCCAAAAATAAGAATAATTCAAAATAATTGAACACTTGTAAACCACACATCCTTTGATCCAAAATAATTAACAATGGCCCACAAAATTACATTCATGGGTTAATTCTCTCCATTACTAAGATTAAGAAAAGGTAAATCCTTCATAATACGAAATAAACTTCACAAAAATCCAAAAACCATTAAAAAAATCACACAGAACCCCAAAAAAAATTCTAATAAAAAAAAGAACCCCGAAAATCAAAATTAAGGAAATGTTAGAAAGGGCAGGCAATAATTCAAAGTTTTGAGAAGGGACAAACAAGTAAATTGAGAAGGTTCTAACACTGAGCCTGACAGTGTCAACTTTCGTAAATAACGGCCTAAAACATGGGTGTGTCTGTCAATCTGAAGAATTTGTCAGGACAATTAGATATATGAAAGGGTCCCACCTCCCCCCATTTTCCACTTCGCTTCTCTGCAGTATCAAAGGCTTCCCTCACTCTCACAAGCTCTCACTCTCTCTCTGCAAAGATCAAATCTTTAGATCTGAAGAGAAAAATCCCAGAAATCTTTGCTTGAAAGAAGATCTGGGTATGCCTTAGTTTCTGTTCTTTTTTGTTACTTAGCTGTCTTTGCTGCATTTTCAGCTTGTTCTTGTTTTCATGATCTTGATGGAAATCAAATTTGTATTTCTTGGTTGTAGTTGGGTTTAAGAGAGATCTGGACTGTTTTGAAGTTGTTCTTGTAGTTGGGTTCATGAATGTGTGTGCTTTTATGTGGAAAGTGAGGGTTTTGATCTTACTTTTAAATTTAAGAGTTTGAGAAGCTAATTTCTGCCAGTTTAATAACTTGCTCAATTGCGCTTTGGTGTAATTTACATGACTGAATGATTATATATGTTCTTTTAGCTTCTCTTTTAGTATGATATGATCTGAATTATATAATACTTTTTTATTGTCCACTTAAGACATTTTCTAGAATACTGAAACTTTAGAGGCTTTCTAGTTTTCTTCACTAGATTCCATAGTTGCATCTTACGTTTCTTTACTCATACCTTTGATGTTCTATTATAGTATCATTCTAATGAGTCAATGCCTTAAGACTTGATTCACATGTGCTTCTTATTATTTACTGAAATTTATGGAACTGATTCTAACTAAATGATTCACCATTGTTTGTCATTTTTTCTGTCAGGTGTTTATGTCATTTAGTCTGGTGTAATTGCTGTTTCTAGCTGAGTATTAAGGTATCTACATATGGCTCTATGATCCTGGTTTAGTCCATTTATGCGTACCTGTAAGATGAACAGAAAAATGTGTTAATGTCTATAACCTGCTTATCCCAGTGCAGGCTAGGTTGAAGCGCTAGTGTAAATGGCGGTAACAGATGCACAAAACCCCCTTTTAGGAGAAACCACTTGTGGTTCATTACTGCAGAAGCTGCAGGTAATGTGGCTTCAGATTTTGTTCTCTCCTTTAATCTAGACAGTGTCTCTGTTTAGAAAACATAGCCAGTGAAATGTTCTGCAATTGGTTGTAGGAAATTTGGGATGAAGTTGGTGAAAGTGATGAAGAGAGAGACAAGATGCTTCTTCAGATAGAGCAAGAGTGCTTGGATGTTTACAAGAGGAAGGTTGAACAGGCTGCAAAATCAAGAGCACAACTTCTTCAGACCTTGTCAGATGCCAAACTTGAACTTTCCACCCTTGTATCAGCTCTTGGGGACAAAAGCTTTGTTGGATTTGTGAGTAATCCCTTATTTTAGAATGAAATTCCTACTCTTGGTTAATCAGTGTTGTTTTATCCATATACTGTAAAAGTACCGTTAGCTGGATTGCTAATTATTCCCTTGGGTTTGATCTCAGCCAGAGAAGGCATCAGGAACAATCAAGGAACAACTTGAAGCTATTGCACCGGCACTTGAAAAGCTGTGGAAACAGAAAGAGGAGAGAGTTAGGGAGTTTTCTGATGTACAGTCACAGATTCAGAAGATATGTGGGGAAATTGCACCGAATATCAGTGAGCAGAACGGGCCTCCTGCAGTGGATGAGTCTGACTTGTCCCTGAAAAGGTTGGATGAATATCAAGCAAAGCTCCAAGAACTTCAAAAGGAGAAGGTAAATTTCATTGCCATAAATATCTTGGGACCTAGTCTTCACATGCATCAATACAGCTAACTAATCATGGCATTGCAGAGTGAGCGGTTGCATAAAGTCCTTGAGTTTGTCAGTACTGTGCATGACCTCTGTGCTGTCCTCGGAATGGATTTCTTCAGTACTGTAACTGAAGTTCATCCAAGTTTAGATGACTCTACTGGTGTGCAGTCAAAAAGCATTAGCAATGACACACTATTGAGGTTGGCCAAGACGGTCTCAGCACTGAATGAAGATAAGAAGCAAAGGCTTGATAAGGTATTTTTGTCGTACATGGCAATTCTTTTTCTTACTGTTGGAAAAAGCTTCTTTCCATTTTTCCTCTTGATACCCTGTTCATTGGCTTGTTAATATGGAATAATGACCTAGTAGAGTCATTCTAACCAGGAAATAGACATATGAGCTACTATACTTATCTCCAGATGTGTGTTCCAAGAACTTAAATTATGAAGTCAACATGTTCTCTTTTGACAGCTTCAAGAGTTAGCAACACAGCTAATTGATCTTTGGAACTTGATGGACACACCTGAAGAAGAAAGAAAATTGTTCGACCATGTCACCTGCAACATCTCTGCATCAGTTGATGAAGTGACTGTTCCTGGTGCTCTTGCTCTAGATCTGATTGAGCAGGTAATCAAATTTCTTAGTTGTTTGTTTAAGTTTGAGTGAGAATGGGTGCTTATATTCATTTTCTTTTTTCATTAAGGCGGAGGTGGAAGTTGAAAGGCTTGATCAGCTAAAGTCAAGCAGGATGAAGGAAATCGCGTTCAAAAGGCAAGTGGAGCTTGAGGAGATATTTGCCCGTGCTCATATAGAGATTGATCCAGAGGCTGCCAGGGAGAAAATTATGACTCTCATTGATTCTGGGAATGTCGAGCCTGCTGAATTACTAGCTGACATGGATAATCAGATAGCGAAAGCAAAAGAGGAAGCCCTAAGTAGAAAAGAAATATTGGACAGAGTTGAAAAATGGATGTCAGCTTGTGAAGAAGAAAGTTGGCTTGAAGACTACAATCGGGTAAGTATTTATAATCTCTCCCTCAAGGCCTCAACCTCACTCTGGCCTCTTTTCTCACCTCTCAGCCATGTGGGTGGGCGTGCCGGTTCGGGTTGAAGATCAGGAATTCTGATAATCTGGCCCTAATATTGTTGTCCAAAGTTTTACCCTAACATGATACAATTTTAAAAATCTTGTCCTGAAGTGCTGTGGCTTATCCTCTTTCTTGCTAAATGGTCTCGATTCAGATCCTTGAATTCCCTTGGATTCATGTTCATAGACATCTTGCTAATGTAGGCGTCTTGAGAATTCTAATGACCTCTTTGTAGACATCTATTCAAGTAGGTAACAGCAACTAAGAGTAAGGTATCTTGATATCTGGGGTTATTTCTTCCCCAACTTGTCCCAATATTCCCCAATGAATGTCTGTAATTTGGCTTATATGTGTGACTACTAGCTCATCAGTATTTGTAAGATTAATGTTCTTGTGCCTATACTAAACACGTAGTGTTCTTCCATGTGAAGACTCATAGCTTATTACCCCCTCCCTGAATTTCAGTTTTTCAGTTCCACTAATTTCTTCATTTTGAAACAGGATGAGAACAGGTACAATTCAAGCAGGGGTGCACACTTAAATCTCAAGCGTGCTGAGAAAGCTCGCATTATGGTCAATAAAATTCCAGGTAGGACCATCTAGAGAGTCATATAAGGAGGATGATGAATCATACTCCACTGATGGATAATATGTGCTTATACCTGGCAATTTAAATCTTAAAGGTGAAGATTTGAGGTGTTTTGTATTAATTGATTTCATTGGCCTTGTGTAGGTATGGTTGACACATTAGTTGCCAAAACTCGGGCTTGGGAAGAAGATCGTGGCATATCATTTACATATGATGGTGTTCCCCTCCTTGCCATGCTAGATGAATATGCCATGCTCAGGCAAGAAAGAGAAGAAGAAAAGAGGAGGCTTAGGGTAAGATTTCTCTTTATTTCAGTTCTTTCTAACTACTATGTAATTTCTAGCTTGGATCTAGATCTTGAGGGGTAGAGGTTCAACTGGAGTTTCCATCTGATGCAGTTTTTAATTTCGCATCTACGGTATTTATCTTCTTTTGCTAACTAATATGGTATCTTATGAATGAATCTACAGGATCAGAAGAAGTTTAATGAGCAGCAAAGCACGGAACAAGAAGCCATCTTCGGTTCAAGGCCAAGCCCTGCTCGACCAGCTGGTACAAAGAAGGTAGTGGGCCCTCGAGCTAACGGTGGAGCCAACGGAACCCCTAACAGACGGTTGTCTCTAAATGCTAATCAAAACGGAAGCCGGTCAGCATCTAAAGATGGGAGGAGGGAGAGTATGAGGGCGGCGGCTCCTGCCAACTACGTTGCCATATCAAAAGAGGATGCTGCCTCCCATGTCTCAGGAACCGATCCTGTTCCAGCATCACCCTGATAAATAAATGAGAGATTTTTACACCTTTGTCACTTTGTCATGTTACTAGTGTTATTACCAGATGTTTAGTATATCAGTCGAAATCGAAGAGCTGTTATTTTAGGGATATAGTCAGACTGGAAGAGAGTATACTGTTATTAGCTGTGTAATATTGATATTTGGCATTTGGAAGCTGGTTTTTGATTCATATTATTATTATTTCTGCATAGGTAAGATTTCTTTTTTTGCATTCTCTTCCAAGAAAAAGGGTAAAAAAGCAAAGAAAAAATAGATTGTCCTGGCAAATAGTCAATATTAGGTACCTTAGAAATCAGGAGGAGCTAAATGCCTAAATCATATTAATTCCTGTCGATTTTTCTCGAAGATTAGAAATTATTGGGGGTTTTATATAAATTCCTCAATCCATAGGGACCCGTGAGAAAATTATACCATGCATTTTCAAAATCTTAACTTCGAAGAGTCCACAATTGAAACGACAGCGTACATCTCGCATTTTATTTTCGAAAATTCTCTCAACCCTCAGTCTCTCTCAAGTCTTAACATTTAAACAATCATCAAAAGACAAAATAGCATCTCTCTTCTCTCTCTAAGCAAAAGAAAAAGAAAGCAGAAAGGCAATGGCAAACGAGAACGAACCAGCGAAGCTGCTCTTACCCTACCTTCAACGAGCCGATGAGCTTCAAAAACACGACCCTCTCGTCGCTTATTACTGTAAGCAAACTGTAATCTTTTCCCTCTTTCGGAAGCTAATTAGATCGTCTTTTTTAATGCTTTGATTTGTTTTTATTCTCAAGGTCGATTATATGCCATGGAAAAAGGATTGAAGATACCCACCAGCGAAAGAACTAAAACCACCAATGCCCTCCTTATTTCTCTCATGAATCAGCTAGAAAAGGTCTGTCCTTTATTTTAAAGGAAAAATTTATCCTGGGTTTTTTTTCTTTTTGATCAACTGATTTTGAATTGTGGGTATTGTTATCGGGGATGTTTAATCAACTGGGTCTAGTTTACTTTCTCAGAAAACTGAATCTATGATGTTGGGTATTGTTAATGATTGATTGATGTAATTTTACATAAATGATTTAATTTTAAAAGCATGGTTATTGGTAATATCAAATTGGTCTAATTTGGTTTCTGAGAGTTGCTGTTATGTGGTGTATTTGCACTAGTACTGAGGCTCCAGGTTACTATACAAATTTGCCTGTTTGCTTAGTCTTTATGTGCAAAAACAATTGTTGGGATCCGCTTTGCAGCATAGACTATATACCATGTTTCTGCTGCCTGTAATGCCCTCACATTCTTTGAAGGTTCTTTTCTTCAGTTTTGATTGATATTAATTTTCAGAAGGAAAATAATTTTCTTTTCGTGAACTACTCACTGTTTAACTTGAACCATTCGGTTTAATATAGACTGTTATGATTGAATCGGTTATTTGGGCGTGAAGGTCTTCTGTTGGTATGTATGGGGCTATAAATCTCTCCTAAGCATATTGGTGCTTTGCAGGATAAGAAGTCAGTGAAGTTGGGGCCTGAAGATAATTTGCATCTAGAGGGATTTGCCTTGAACGTCTTTGCAAAGGCAGACAAACAAGATCGTGCAGGGCGAGCGGACTTGTAAGTATTTGTTCTTTCTGATATATAAGCTGTTTAATTATATGGTATTTGCTCATGTGCTAGTGAGGCTTATCCTTTTGGAGGTATGAGGAACTTATGAAAATGAGGTCATTTAATGTATTTGTGTTACTTTCTAAGGTAGGGAAAATTCTGTAATTTTCAACATTAGACCCTTTTGCATTATATATATGGATGCTTAGTATTAACTTTTGGAGGTTGGTCCAGGAGTACAGCAAAGACATTTTATGCGGCTAGCATTTTCTTCGAAATCATAAACCAGTTTGGTCCTCTTCAGCCTGATGTGAGTTTCTAGTTGTTATCCCACATTAAAAGTTTGTGCTTCTAGCATTTTTCCCTTTGTGATGATGATGCATTACTTGTCCTGTTATGTGATGGTGTTCTTAAAGCTTTTTATGGCTTATACAGCTTGAGCAGAAACAGAAGTATGCTGTCTGGAAAGCTGCTGATATTAGAAAAGCTATAAAGGAAGGGAGGAAGCCTACCCCTGGGCCTCCTAATGGTGATGAAGATTTGTCAATTCTCTCAAGTACACCCTCTGGTGCCTATGTATGTTTCTAAACAGAATTGTGCTTTTGTGAGTCTTTATCAATATATGCACAAGGACAATTCCTTACCTATCTTTCTTGTTTAATGAATGGCTCTGACAGATTGTTACTGATGTATAACTAAATGTTTTTGGATGATATTCATATTCGTTTTACAGGATCTGGGACCAAGTGAAGCTGCAGTCAACCTTCCTAGACAAGATTCAGTCAACCTTCCTAGACAAGATTCAGTCAACCTTCCAAGACAAGATTCTGATTTATCAGCTCGGTTTCCTGATGAAGTAAATAACCAGAACTATACTGACATTCCACCACCAGCTCAGTTCCATGATAAGATTGAGAGGCAGCATTCTTCTGATATTCCACCATCACCTCATTCATACGAATCATATCCTTCTGCCAGTTACCCTTCTCAGGATCAATCATTTCGACAAGAGCCCCAACAGCACTTCCATCCACCAGGACCACCACCTCCATCGAGCAGATCCGAAGATCCTTCATATCCTCCTTACCAGCATCAAACCTATCCACAAGAACCACAACAGCATATGCCACCCAGTTACCCATCCCATGATGCTCCCTCTTATTCATATCCAAATTTTCAGTCTTATCCAAGTTTCTCAGACAGTAGTTTACCCTCTGTGCCCACTCATTATCCTTCGTACTATCAAGGTTCTGAGACTCCTTACACTCCCCAGTCAGCTCCTCCGACAACAAGCTATCCATCAACATCCCAATACACTTCAAGTAGCAGAAATGGGACAATCCCAGAGCCTCCTGCACCAACTACTCCACAGTACCAATATGACAGCAATTACCAGCCACCACCGGAGAAAATTGCTGAGGCACACAAGGCGGCACGGTTTGCTGTTGGAGCCTTGGCATTTGATGAAGTGTCAGTTGCAGTAGAGCACTTGAGAAAATCACTTGAACTGCTGACTAATCCATCAGCCAGTCACTAATCAGTTGGGGCCTGTTGTTGGAGCCTTTGAGCCTCGAATTGCTATATATGTTTATACTGAAAATAGATTTGAATTTGGCTATCCAAACTACTATTGTTAACTTTGTTCATGCTTTTTTCTTTTCTTTTGTAGCACAACTCAATTTTTTACGTTGATATTGAAAGGGGTTGAGTTTGTCCATTTATTGTTCTCGCTGAATATTGTTTGAAATTATACTCGGGTATGCTCTCTGTATTGAGAGAATTTTCCTACTGAATGGGTCTTAGAGGCCAAAGCAGCCCATTTTCAGTCCCAGGTAGGCCCGATTTCAGCCCGTTTGTGGCCTAAGCAGACCCAATGCTACAAATTGTCTTAATGTCCCAATTAAAGACCAGTTTAATTGGGTCCGCTGCCCAAGATGAGACCCAAGCGGTTCCAATTGCCGCAAAAAGGACCGCCCATTCATACATGAACACACACATGGAGTTAAAGTTGAATATTCGTCTCGTGATTCAATCCTTGTTAAAGCAAATTAATTGGAAAGTCGATCTTTGTCTTTATAAAAAAAAATTTGGGTTTCTCGTTAAAGCAAATTAAGGCTAATTCTTGCCTTCATCACCACATTAACAAAGAGTCTGCATAACAAGGTAGAAAAGGCCAACAGAGAAATGTCCTCACCTTACCAAATGACTGTTACGCCCATGGAAATATTGGGATCAAATGAAAAAAGCATGGGGTTATTAGTCATTTACCAAGAAAATGAGATTCGGAGTCTCAGATTCCAAAGAAAAAAGTGGATTAACATTTGATAAAAACAAAGCTACTTCCAAACGAAATTCTTATCTCTTGGACAATCCGTCAAGGAATCCTATATATCTAAACTTATTGTAATCGGAAGAATAATATCTAACCAAAGTTGTTCAAAGAAAAAGGAAATGGGAATTAGCCTCTCTTGTTTTCGACAGCCAAGCCCTCAAAAACATGATCGAAGTTCTTGTTCAGGCATGTCGGCATGCTTGTGGGGCAAGGAAACAAAGAAAAGGCAGCTTGAGCAGAAAGAAATGCCCCAACTGCAGCAACAGCTAAAGAAGGCAAAAGAGGTCACTTTGGAGGAATGGCTCATAGCTTCCCCAGGCTTGCAGTTGCAGAAGCATAATAATAATAGTGGGAGTGGCGAGTACCATGTTTTCAAACACTCTTCCAAAAGGGTTTTCCCATCTTTTATTGGGGAAAATCATGGAAATAGCAGCAAAATTAGCTGCTCTAACCCAAGAGGAAGCTTCTCAAAGGAAAGCCTGCTAAAATTTGAAGATGATGTTGAAAGGGAAGAGGTAGAGATTTCACTTAGTAGGAGCCAAAGTGCCAAGTCTAAGAAAAAGGTGAGCTTTAGGCTACCAGAAGAAGCTGATATTTTCATATTTCATTCATCATCATCATCATCAGAAGAATATTCTGCAGGCAAGGAAATTATTTGACTAAATATATATGGAGAATATATTTTTCCTATTCTCCCCTTGTTTTGGTATGTATCATCAATTTGCTTGTGGGTTTGTGTGTGCAGTTTGGAAAGAATTGGATAAAGTAATTTGCATGCCATGTAAGACAAACATGTTAATGTCTTCTCTTGCATGTATATATAGTCTCTAATTATGTTCTGTAATAAGCTTTGCTATTGACAAATACAATATCTTTGTTCCCATTTGGTTAAGCTTATAATTTCTTTATTTAGCTAGCACTCTATTCAAGATAAATTTATTATTATAGTTAGGGTAATTATTTGATACACCGGCGGTGTAAATTTTGGACTCCACAAGCGGGTTGTGGAGTTGACACATGTCCATTTTTTTAATTAATTAAGTTTTAAATATTTCAATCTAGTCCCTAGAGGACACATGTCATCCTTCAAGGCCCACTTGTGTAGTCTGCTAAATTCCACCACCGGTGTATTGTATAATTTGCCTTATAGTTAAAGAACTAAAAGGGGGAAACAATCTATGCAGGATTGATGGTCTAAAAGTACTTTTGAAAAGAAAGAAGATTGATAACTTTGGAAGATTACAACCGAAATAACTACCATTTGAACCCCAACCCAAATCTTAAAATAAGAAAAAGAGAGATAAAGGGGGAAATGGGAAGTCAATCAACTAAAATAAAAGAAGCAAATTTCACAATTTTTAGGTGGAAAAGTGAAGTAGGGTTTTGGGATATAGCTAATTTATTTACTAGTTAGTTTGGATTCAAGGGAACAGAAAGTCTTAATTTCATGAAGTATATAAAGGTACCTACAATCACTAATCACACACAAAAACACACAAAAGAAAGTTTAAAAAAAAAGGAAAAAAGAAGCTAAATGTATCTCTTTTGTGTGTTAATTGATCCTATAAATTATATAATAACACACAAAAGCTAGATGATATTAAAAAAAGAGTGGGAAAGGAAAAAGATATAGCCTCTTTCTTTTCCTCCTCTTTTTTTGAATACCCTTTAATTTAAGCAAGAGAAAGAGATGCAACTATGTGAAAGAATTGCAACTGCTCTAGTAGCTCCTTAGCATGGCTGGTGCCACGGCGTTCCACTCGTAAAAACAGCTCCTCACTCAGCTTGTCCCCAATGTGAGCATCCACAAGAACCCCCGCGACGCTCCGGCAGCTATTGGCTAGAGCTCGGCCTACCTCCGTCGCATCATCGGGGCGGCTAACCACCAGAGGGCTGCCTCCCTTGAATACCTCAAGCTTGTTTATGGCGAATGAACCATCTGCTTCAACCACTTCCTTGAAGTCTTGTAGGCTTGGAGCATACACTGGAATGTTGAAATTGTCACGCTTCTCATTGCTAATTAGGCCCTGTCATGCACAATATATGTACCATTAGAATTATGTATGTACCATTTTTTGGATAAAAATTCGACTCGGATAATGATGAAAAAATGCATTAAAAGAATTATGATCATATATAACATAGAAAATTGAAAATGAAATTACTAGTTACTAGCTATAATGAGGACGTTATCATGGTAATCTTGTGCAGCCTGATTAGAATAGTTGATTAAGGCAAAGGATCATAGGTTAATGTGAGGTAATAAGAATGCTTTGGTCCCACAATCATATGATTAATTTTAATCAACAATGATCAAATGGTCCCAAACTGACTGTTATTGTCGTCTTGTTAAATTGCTATGATGATGTTTATTGTGCTTCTTAGAACATTGAATTTGATCCCCTTTACTTTACTGTGGTCAAATTCTGATTATGGTGGGCCCAACCCAAGTCCTTGCCAAACAGTATCATATTGCCGACATGGCAATGGGACAAGTGGAGGGCTAGAGTTGATTCTACTATGGACCAAAATCCAACGGCTGACAATGGAGAATGTTAATCATGACCAGTGACAATCCATCATAACTTGCTATAGCTAATCCCCAACACACCTAATCATTCCCCCTTTTGCATGGTGTTTCCCTTTGCTTTTTGGTCTGCCAAATTGTATGAAAAAACCAGAGACCATAGAGGGAGAAATTATTATGCACAAGCATTCCTACCAAATGTCAAACTGTAACTTATCCAATCCAATTCCAAGTATGCTAGTATATCATACGTCAGCTAATTTGTTCTATTTGCTTTCTAAATACTTAGCTGATTTTTTTTTTTAATAATGTTAATGTGCTAACTTTATAGCTTCATTACTCATACATGATTAAAAAACCTAAGATCTTATATTATTAAATTGTCATATGTATTAGTCTATTAAATGGTGAGCCAATTGAAGTGACCATGCATTTTGAACATAACTTTTTAATAATCATCCATATTAGGGTATTTCGGATTAGTCTGAATTCAATGCAATTATTATAATTTAAACCTAATTAAATGAGAACATGGAATATTATAAAGAGAATTTATCTATGTTCAAGGTAATAATTTGGGTGCAATTGGGGTGAACTGTTGACGCAAAAGGCACATGTAAAAATGAAGAGCTTTATGTAAACATAAGAGCATTAGGGTGATTATGATTATGATTATAAATTATAATGATAAATAAATATGAATTGAATATGAAATTAATTACCTCTTGGACAAGATCATCCCAAGCATCCTGAAAGTGGGTCCCAAAGAGGAGGCCAGCCCCACCTTGATCAGTGGGGTCCACAGCAGTTCTTCCTAAGCAGACAAGGAACATGGACCCACCCCTCTTCATCTCTATGGATCTTGCTCTCAGGAACTCAGCCAAGTCTGTCTGAAACTGTTTCTTGTATGCATTGGCTGTGCTCTCATTTGCACCATGGATGAACACCCTCCCTTTGTTGTAAGCCATTGATCTTTTGTCCAACACTGTTTCAGGCATCTGGGTCCCATTTTTTGAAAGATAAAGCAGAGCATACTGTTAATGTGTTGCAAAAGAAATACTAGACAGCACTGCAGTACAAAACTAAACAAGTAAAATGGTACTTTCTGTTTCTGATTTTGTTGGGTTTTTACAACACTCGGATAGCATGTCTGATTAAAAAGTTTTTCCTTATTTTTCCCCTCAAATTTCGAAAAAATATAAAGCAATAACATAAGATTTTGAATATGGTTAATATGTATAGTACATGCATGCCAAGGCCACGTTTTTTGCACCCAAATTCAACCCAAGAAAAAACAACTTTTTTGAAGGATTGGAATTCATTTCTTTTCAAGTTTTTTTTTTTAAAAAAAATATATATAATTAATGATAATTGGAAAAAAAAAAAAAACATGAACTTTTATTGTTGGCACCTATATTGCTTTTTGGACCTACTCGAAAGCCGGCAAAAACCGGATGGTTGGGAGGTCATTCGAATCAAAAAAAAAAAAAAGTCGCATAAACTTTTGTATTATTTTTGACCATGAAGTGACATAAACTTGAAGATTATGTTATTTTTTCCCACTATTATTTTCACCCTAATAAATCATCCTCGGGAACAAACTATATGCATATATATATATATACCTTATTATTTTTTATATTCAAATTCAATATATATGTATATATGTACTGTACTGATAAATTAAGAAGGAAATTAAAGAAAATGAGATTGATTAAATGATCACCTGAGATAGCCAGTGAAGGGAGAAAGCCGAATGGAAGACATCGATGGATCTAGCTGGAAAAAGGCGCCGGTAAAAGGATCCAGGGACGCCGGCGGCGAAGTAAGACCTCTGGCCATTAGAGGCAAGGCACTCTTCCATGCTAGTACGACCTCCATGGTCGTTTGCAAGAGGAGGTAAGAGCTGGAAAAGGGTGTTGAAATCATTGCTAGGAAGATCAGAGAAGAATGCTGTGAACTCCGGTGGCTCATAATATCCCGACGACTCATAACGTTTGATCATGTGTTTGACGATGACGTCGACGATGTAGATGGTGTTGTTCCCGGAGGAGCAACCCAAGTCGACGACGACGAAGGGGACGTCCGGGGAGTTAAGTTGAACACTGTCTAGGGCTTCTTCTAGAAGGTGAAGCATGGAACGAGCATGTAAAGCCTACAAAAAAAAACATAAGCATTTGAAAAAAAAACAAAAAAAAAACATGAAATCTTATAAGAATCAAAAGAAGGGTTTGAAGTTTGATGAATTGAAACCTGAGCTTGGGAATTGTTGGCATAACTGGCTTCGCCTTTGCCTCCTTTCATGCAAAGCAACTTCTCGAGCTTCATGTTAGAAACAACGACATTGTCTCCTTTGGGAGTGGGAGCCATTTTTGATTCTTTTTTTCTTTTCTTTGGCTTTTGTTTTGGGTTTAGTTTTGGAGGAAAAGTTTTTGAGTAAAGCAGAGTATATATAGAGAGAAACCGAAGAGAAATGTTTTTTTTTTCGCTTGTAGTCTGGTCAGGACAGAAAAAAGGAAAAAAGATAAATGAAAAAGAGTTTTTTACGGAGGTAAATGCAATTTTTTACGGTAAGAAAAACAAATAGAAAAGTTAAAATTGAATATTTTGTGTTTTTGGTACTGAAAAGGAAAGGGAGGAGTGCTTTGTAATTTGTATTACTACTAGTTTAGTTTAATTAATTATTGAATTATTATAAAGATTTTGATATTCAAAAATCAAAATTATAAATAAAACAATAAGCATAATACTATATATATATAATAGGTTTTCTTTTCGATTCTCTTTTGGCCAAAGTTTTTATTTAGCTTTTCAACTGTTTCCTCAAAAAAGTATTATAATCCATATGGATAGGGTTAAACCTTAAAGCCATTATTTCAGTGAAAAATAATAATAATAACAATAATTATAATAACAATAATAATAGTTAAGTTGTTTCCACTATGAATTGTATTGTCATTTTTAACATGGTTTTTGATTACATTTATTTCCTTTTTAAGAAAAGAGCTGTATATATATATATTTAAAAAAAAAAAACAGCCCAAGGAATTTCTATACTCACCAAAAAAAGAAGTACCATTCGATAAAGAAACAAATGTGTACTACTACTATAATTTTCTTAATCTTTGCCTTTATAATCAGCAGCAATAATTAGTATTAAGATCTAAACCTCAAAGATTAAATTAAACTTGCCCGGCCACGGTCATAATAATCTGAATTAATTATATGCCTATATTATAAAATTCTAAGTATAGGGAAATTATTGTCTAATAATCTTTCAGTTAGGGACCAATATATATATGTAAAGGGACACTAGGAAAATGATAAACAAAACACAGCAATTATGTTTCTTAATCCTTTATATGTCCTTTTTAATTGTATATGACCTTCAATGATCACTATTAGGTGGTTTAGTTTCTGTTAGAACAGTTAAAATTTTAATTTATTAGACTAAAATTAATTAATTATAGTGCAAAGTTCAACTTTATAATTTCTTTTTCATTTTATAATATCTAAAGTTTAATTGATTAATGATATTCGAGAGTACTTTATGAGAAAATGGGGGATCCAAGAGGAGGAGATCCATTAAATTAAAGTCAAATGAGCAATTTATTTAGAACATTACCCCCAGAAATCAAGGTTCATTTTTTGTACCTAACCCTTTTTAACTTACTAATTAGACTACTAGTCTTTGTTGGATTAGTGTTGGTTTACTTAGGTAAAATCATTTTAAGTTTCATTAATAAGCCATTCTAACTCTCTCCTTTAGCGCGTGGGTCTCAAGCAAGCTAAAATTAAGAATCTTTGATTACTTAAGCAAAAAAAGTTATAATTAGCAAACATAATTAATTGATAAATTAAATCTCAAAAAAATCTCAAGCATTTATGGTGCCAAAAAAAAAATCTCAAGCATTTATATATAATTAATGCATCTATGTACAATTATGTATATGTGCCCATATGAATAATTCCATGTGTTATAGAAATGATAGTATTCAAAAAGATGCTCGGATTGTCGTAATTAGATGTAATATTATTAGGTACTTATTGACTAGTAAATACATTAATCGTAATGTACCAAAAAGAAAGTTATTAATCGTTTAATCTTAGTGATCTTATTAATTAATCTTACGTTACGTGGATGCAATAATAACATTGATATTGAAATGTCACAAATTCATCATTTCATCATATAGTGTGTACACAAGCATGCAATTGCAAGGCGTGTATGCTTATTGCAGTATTGCATATATAGGTAGGCTAGCTATAAACTTCCCTTTTTGTAAGTTTGGGCAACTATATATCTCCATCCCTAATTCGAGAGCTTATATATGATTTTAGTACCAACTAACCCCTATTCCGGTCGATAAGTGAAAGAAATCCGATATCACTTAATAAAGTTTGTGAGAGGCTACAAGTTGCACTCAAGAATAGTACTTGGTATAAATGTAAGGGATGTTTATGTGTTTGAATACAAGAATATATTTTTAATTGTTTGGATACATGCAAATCTAAGGTAAAAAAGTGTAAGTACTATTCTTGAGTGCAAATCATGAGTACTTATAGATTTCCTAGATTAAGGGTAATTATTTGATACACCGGCGGTGTAAATTTTGGACTCCATAAGCGGGTTGTGGAGTTAACATATGTCCATTTTTTGAATTAATTAAGTTTTAAAGATTTCAATCTAGTCCCTAGAGGACACATGTCACCCTTCAGGACCCGCTTGTGTAGTCTGCTAAACTCCACTGACGGTGTGTATTGTATAATTTGCCTTAGATTAATCCAAATATACTTTTGATTAAAAATCGAAGGGATTAATTAAACTTCGAACCCTTTTCTTTGAACACCTTTATATGAAAGTCAAATTAATTAAGAATATTCTTGCTCTATTTATCGTTAATGACCCCCCTTTGATTCCTTTCTTTTCCTTTCTTACCATTTTTCTCTTTTAAAAATCTACAACTCTACATTAAATTACCGTGATAATCGGCAGTTCACGTGAAACAAGGTCGGACTAAGACCATTTTTCTTCTTCGTCGTCTTCTTCTAGACTTAATCTTCTCCTTTAATTACCTTAACTTCCAACTGATGACCTACAATACTTAGGCTTTTGCTTGCTTTATACTTCTATTAACAATCAACAAATTAGCTAGCCATGCAAAGTTAAAACTGTTATGAACATGCACCTTCTTTTATTATAATTTTTTTTGGCCCCTACCCTAGCTTTGAATTTGTGCTTTCCATTCCAAAAGATGAGCCAATTTATATTTAAAAATTTCATAAAAGATTTGATTATGATGCATTAACCTTTTTTTTTGAAGAAATGATGCATTAATTAACTTTTAATTCTGTTATTGGTTTTGTTGATTTTTTTTTCTTTTTTGGTTTAACATTCTTTTTTCCTTGGTGGTTAAATGTGAAGTGGTGGAACGGTATGGTAGTTATATATATGGTTATGGAATTTAAAAAAAAAAAAAGGCTAAATATACAATCCATCGTCAGTGGAGTTTAGCAGACTACACAAGCGGGTCCTGAAGGGTGACATGTGTCCTTTATGGATTAGATTGAAATATTTAAAACTTAATTAATTAAAAAAATGGACATGTGTCAACTCCACAACCCGCTTGTGGAGTACAAAATTTACACCGCCGATGTATCAAATAATTACCCTTTAAAAAAATTCATAAAATGCTTCAACTTTCTGTTGGTTTTTTTTTTTTGGTTTAACATTCTGTTTTCTTTGGTGGTTAAATGTGAAGAGGTGGAACGGTCAAAAAAGATGGTAGTTATATATATATATGGTTATGGAATTGTGACATTGACTCATGAGTTTTTGTCTCACAAATTTTTTCACTTTGGCCTACATAGATTTGAATTTTCGTCAGAAGAAAGAAGGTTGAAAAGATAAAGGGTTTTTATGTGTTTTTTTGGCCGATCAAAAAGATAAAGATAGAACAAGAAATTGGTCCCCCGGCACCGCCTCGATAGTTTGGTCAAATGAGCTTCGAATTTGCAAGCTACTTTAAGAAATTATTACTGTGTATCACTTTTTTTAGGATACAAATCAATGTTTCTTTAAGTCTTTACTTCTATCAAAATGTTTCAACCAACAATCTTAGATCTACTTGTTCGATCGATTGTCAACATATATTGATATATATGTATTTAATATGGTCTTACAACATAGAATTATGGTTAATAAATAATATTCAATGGCTTAATAGACAATTTGCCCGTACTTGTAAGAAAGGGTCATATTAGTTCTTGAACTTCTAAAATTGCTAATTAGTAATTACACATTTGAATTTGTAAAAAAAAATGGATAAATCAACATTTTTGTATGAAAATTGGTTAAATTCCTTTAACAATTAAACGGAAATTGGAAGAAATTTATCGAAACTATACCAATTTTCTTTCAATTATTAATGGAATTTTAATCAATTTCTATCCAAAATGACTAATTTGTCCCTTTTTTTTTACAAACTATGTATATTAATTGGTAATTTTAAAAGTTCAAGGGTTAAATTATCCCTTCTTAAGAAGTTCAATGGCCAAATTATCTATTAAGCCAATATTGCAATATATATTGCTAGATATAGTGTAATTTCTTGAATTAGAGACCATAGGTTACAAGAAGCATATATGTACTAATTGTAACCAATCAGTAAAAGTGTTTTGGTACGCGATTGATAGTCGGTTTATAAGAGAATTGACAAGTATTAATACTCTTTTATATGTGCTTCCCCCAAAAAAGTTCTAATCATCACTTGTTTGAGTCATTTGTACACCTTACTTAACTAAGGTTTGCTTGCTAGCTAGCTAGGTATAGCTTTGTTATAGGCTGACAAATTTGATACTATTTGCATCTTTGCTTAGATCTCTCACCCTCATTCAAAGCATGATCTTGCAACGCAATCAAGGGACGGCACATTCTTGTAAATCATTCATGGGTTGGGAATTGTTTGGTTTTGGATTTATCAGGCAAAACCCAACACAGGGTCGGGATCTGTTTGGACAAAACAAATCAATAAGTCAAAATACCCAAGAATAAAGACATTTACTAGGTTGTATAGCTTCTTCTATCCCTTTATTAATTTCCTAACTCAAAAGAATATATTTAATGCAATATAGGTTTCTTAGGATTTGATTGAGTCACAATTCACAAGCTTGTTATAAGAGACTAAAATTTCTTCTTGTATATATAATATGGGTAATTATTTGATACACCGGCGGTGTAAACTTTGGACTCCACAAGTGGGTTGTGGAGTTGATACATGTCATATTTTGAATTAATTAAGTTTTAAATATTTCAATCTAGTCCCTAAAGGACACATATCACCCTTCAGGACCCGCTTGTATAGTCTGCTAAACTCCACTACCGGTGTATTGTATAATTTGCCATATAATATCCCTTTAGATATGGGTTTTCCTCCAAATGAGTGTTGAAAGAGTGTTTAGAACATTTTATCTAAACTAGAAAAAGTAGTATTACTTTATAAAGAAGTAGAGATCCAAAAAATGAGGGAATAATTGTGATGAAAAATGGGATTAAATCAGAAGCAACCAAAAGGCCTTCAATGCAGATGTCTGTTTGCTCCCCTGCCTATAAGTATAGCAGCATGAGTTTGGTACTTATTGGAAATAGTAGCTACCTATGGATTGCATGAAATTTATGCTTCTTACCTATTTTCAATTGAGAATTATAGATTGGAATGAGCCAAAACAAAAAATGGTCAATGCTCATTAAATTGAGTGTTTTGCTAGGTAATTTAATTCTTAACACTATTGAGTAGTATATTTATTTAATACTCCATATAAATTCACAAATTCTTTGAATAAAGAATTTGATTGGGTTGGACCTGGGTCTTAGTTTAGGAGAGTCCAGTCTTGAAGATTTGTTAGATTATGGACCCAATTCACGTTTCTTGGTGCGGTTTGGCACTTTTGCTTTGGTTGATCATGATCCTTCATCTCATGCATTGTTCCTCAGTTCAGGTTTAATTTTAATCCTAGGAACGACTCTAAATTTCAATCCTAGTTGTTATAGGATTGGAACCTATTGGCCGGGATAGGCTGAAGGAAATTGGAATCCAATACGGCGTAATAGAACAAGAACTTCCATTAACTGTCTCAAAATTGAGATTATATGATACAAAGAAAAAAAAAAATCATCGGTTACACTATCAAATGGCAATTCAATGTCTGTTCTACTGCTAAAATAAATAGTACTAGAAAATTTTATATGGAATTTTCCAACTCACCTAAGATTGAGCTATATATAACTTTCAAGTTCTCCAAAAAAATCCAGGACTGATGGAGTTGTAAATGAAAATTCATCTTCTATTACGACATTGCTGATCTCATCATAACACGGAAATTCCTTGTTTTCTTCAATGTCACTGCTTCTAAGTTCTAACCATGAGCCAATGTTTAGTCCGAGTCCAATTGCAAGCTAGGGGCATAGTTCCTTGAAGCTAGAAGTTATGTCTTGGTAACTAGAAAGATGCATAACTATATTAACTTGATACAGTCTGATACAGTCTGGAAACTTCCTTTAAATTCATCATAAAGCCATCTGCAAAGTCAATAGAGTTCCATCAATGAAATGCCAACCCAATTCATCATGTGCTAAGACATGCCACAAATGATGCAAAAATTTTATGTCCATCTATGTCTAATGAGCTTTCTGTAGCAATAAGTCGATGTATGCAATATATGAAATGAATATACATACTTGCACAAGAAAATTTCCCTTAATCCTTCTTTTGCCTCTGTTCCTAACTGACTTCGCCTTTCACTTTCTTCCTTAAATTTAGCAGCAGGAAGAACTTCACATGGCCCTTGAATCGAGCTTGCCATTACAGTGCTATCATTATTAGACTCATACACCTATAGAAAACAACAAAAAATTCATTAGCAAACCATGGGCTTTTAAAGGCTGTGATGAGTCAGTGTGCACTAGACAACACACAGAAGAATGGAAAGAGAAAAGCCAATATAAACATTCATGAGAAAGAAGACTTACTTCACAGCTTTCAGGGGCACATGGACGAGCAACAGCCTCCGGCAAGTCACTTGGAAAGTAGCACCTTTTAACAACTACCCACTTTGACCCTGTTTTAGCATCCTCCCACATTGCCTGCATTAACATTCAAAAGTTATCAGTGTTACAGAACCCAGTGACCAGCACTCTACATATAAATATGTCTAAACAAGCTCACCTGAAGCTTAGATGGGACCAGTTTGTCCTGGCCAGAATGAACAAGAGCATGATCCTGCACTTTATAAGTTGTGCCATCAATACAACAAGACTGATAAAACTTTTTCCCGTCTGTTACTTGGAGTACATCACTAGTCCATTCAATAGCATGCACACCATCAGAAGAAAACTCAGCATGCCTTAAAATCTCACCACTAGCACCAGCATTCCCAGCAGGATATGCTTGGGCAACATCTGGTTCATTTTGATTATTCTGCACACTGCGGTCAATTTCTCTTTTCAAACAGTCTTTCTCTGAATCTTCGACTCCAGAAACTTCAGCATTAGAATTAGTTAAAGGAACTTCGGCACAGTTTTGCTGCCCTGTTTGGTTATTTTGTAGATTGTCTGAAGGCTGGGAATCGTCTGCCTTACTGCTGATTGTGTTAGGTGATGTATCATTAGGCTGTGATATTGATGCATGATCTTTTCTTTCTTCATATGTTGATAATTCAGTGATTTGAGAATGTTCAGTAGGTCTCTCAGTTGCTGCAGCAACAGAAGAATCGCATACAGCCTCCAATGGTTTTGTTGAGTTCTCTCTCGGAATCTTGGAATCAGATGTTGACTCAACAGATTTGCTGTCCACTGAACTAGCCACAGCAGGAGTCTTCATACCAGAGCTTCCAATCACTGTTACCTTCTCATGATTGACATTTGGACCTAGATTTTCCACTTTTTTCTCTAAAGATGACTGAGCTTCAGCTGTGCTCGATGTCACTTTGGGTGCATTGATACTTCTCATGACACGACCATACTTAGGGGGCAATGGCTTTCCATTACACAGTGCCAAGCACCTTGCGCAATGCCACTCACCACGAGGGATTCCTTTGAGATTGTTTGATTGCAAACATTTCAAGTGAAACCCTTTCTCGCAAGCATCACAAAGTAGCACGGTTTCCACTTCATTAACAGTGAGTTTGCATGTTTGGCAAGTCAAAGCCTTATTCATGTACTCTCTAGAAGGAGGAGTCCAAGTAGGATGCTGAGGAAGCTTCGGTTGTAATAACTTTTGAACAATTCGAGCAATTTCATTGTGATTATTAATATATGGTGGAGCTTGCGCAAAGTTCAGGCCTTGCACAGGCTGGTGCATGCTTGGGAAAGTTCCAGTGGCAGTCTGGGTAATGAATGGTCTAAAGGTTTGATCTCTCGCTGCTTGAGGAGCCATCTGTGGCACTTCCACCTTGGTAGTATTATGATTCAAAACCTTGTTCTCCTGTCCAGGTTTAGCTAATGCCGCGGTTTGAGACTGTATAGACCAAGTTGGAGCATTCACGAGTGGATGGTTTGCCGAAGAATTAGCTGCAAGAAACAATATTTGCATGAATGGAGAGATGGGATGCTGAAATGTTGAACAGAACCAAATTTAAAAAGACTAGTAGTAAATATAATAGCAGAAAACATAAAGAAACATATTAGAATAGATAGACTATCCACCCAAGGAAAAATTAAGTAGGCCATACTTTCAAGATATAAACCTCAAAAATCGAAAAAGAAATCTTTATTGGTTCTACCTCCTATTTTTTATGAAGAAAACGAATCTTTTATCGAAGGATCAGAAAAAAATGGGTCAAATAAAATAAAATGGAAATGAGGCCATAAAATTTTGTTGGCAACCAAGGGAAGGAGACATGGCAGAAGAAAAAAGAATACCTGGTACTTGGGAGACATAAGAAGCCACATTTGATCCTCCATCCAATTTAATTTGAGGTCTTTCAACCCTGGCATGTGCAAATGAGGTTGAGTCCCTTCCTAGATGGCCACTCGGCAATCCAGTGGACATTGTAGGCATTTTTACATCACTGCTAGGCAACTGATGTGGTAAGGGAGTTGGACCTGCTGCTATAACATGAGCAGGGGGTGAAGAAACTGGGAAGCCTCCAGAAGATACGGTTGCATGAATTGGACGAACAGCAAGTGATGCCCCAGCATTTTCTGCTGGTCCACCCAAACTCCTTTGCAATGACTGAGATGCATATGTACCAAAGAGTTTCTTGGGATCTTCCATCTAGAAAAGCATTCAAGTATTCTCAACACTCAGCTTCCTAAATAATCCCGATAAATATAAATACTACAAAAGTTCCCATAATTTAGCATGTCCAACAAATATGCCCTTCAATAAATTGCAAAAAATCAGCAGAAGCAGCTGAAAGCTTGGCAGCAAATAGATCGATGCAAGCAGCGCATGAAACCCTTTATATAGACACACACACACACACACATATACATACATGAGAAGGTACCTTTGCCTAATTTTAGTAACATCAAGCCATTCAAGAGGCTAAATAAACCAGCTTATGAAATCACAACACCATACTAAAAACTTAAATTACCACCTTCTTAGCAATTTCACACATAGCCCCTAATCCCCCAAAATTTCAATCTAGAAACAGACACGAATTGAGAGTTGAGATCCTGCACTTCCCCAATCACAAGATAAAGCAGACCTTTTAGGCAGTTCTCAATTTCAGGACAATTTGTATATAAATTAGAATAACAGAAAGCACAAAAACAAAGTCTACCTACATAAAAACCAAATTAATCCAAAAAGTTCACTAAAATTGAAGTAAATCCTACCCATAATCCCGAATCGCCCAAAAACCATGTAAATTGATAAAATTAAGACATTTTCTCTAACCTTTCTCTTAGTAAAAGCAACCTTATCAGAAATCGACATTCTCGTTCCCCTAACCCCTAATTTCTGCTCTTTGATTTTGGCATGAAGCCCCAACTCTTCAATTACATTCCCAATCACCGCGCTCCCAACAATATCCTTGGGCGCCATTTCTTCACACATCTCTGCCAACGTTTCACGCGCCTCCGCCATCAACGCCGTCTCTGCCAGCGTCGGATTCCTACCTCCGCCCCTCATCTTACCCATCGCCGACAGCACCAGCACAATCTCCGCAACTCTTTTCAACCCTCCACTGCATCGCCGCTTCTTAGAAAGGGAAACAGCAGCACCATTCTCGATCCCTCTTTTCTCACCTACAGCCGGAGAGGGCTCAAACGCTTCGTTTTGGTCGACAGCCACCTCAGGATCCATTAAAGATAGTTAACCAACAAACGGCGTCGTTGCGAAGAAGAGAGTCCAGACTCCTGAACCAGAGCGAGAGAGAAACTAGATGGAGAGGAAGAAGGGATAGATTAGAAGGGGGGAAATTGGAAAATTTTAAAAAGTTATTAATGTTTAAAAATAGTTAAATTTGCAGGGAACTTTTTGGCGGGTAAATTGGGGAGAGAGAGAAAGATTTTGTTATAATAAAAATTTTTATTGTGAAAGGAAAAGAGAAGAGAAGGAATTGAGGGAACGAAGAGATTTGAGAGCGTCGATGAAGAAAACCCAAAAGAGGTTTCTTTCCGGGCGAGCGTGTTTTAGATGAACCGACTGGCTTGCTCAGAGTGGACCGGGTTTGGGGATTTTTATTTTAGGTGAATTCTTAGAGCTCGGGAATTTTCACACGGTGATTGGTTTACGGTGATGGTAAAGTGAGCTATGAAAATTGGCCACGTGTGCACTCCGCAAGCTTTTGGGCTTTTAAGCGTAAACAAATGGTTAAGTTTTGCATTGGGCCTTAATTAAATCAGCACTTCTTTCTTTTCAAGCCTTTATATACAGTAAGTTTTTTTTTTGGCCAAATATATACAGAAAGTTAAAATTCTTAACAATTCCTTCAAAAGAACTGAAACCACTAAATTAATCTCTTCTTCCAATGGCTAAAGTTACAAAGTTTATAATAACACCACCAACAAAAACTACAAAATCTAATAAACACACACATATAATGCCTTTTTCCAGCTTTACTTGCAAATAAATATATATGTACATAACCATCTTCACAATGGTGATTTTAGTATGCTTGTCAAGCTGTTACCATAATTGGTAGCTGGTTAAGATCATATCTGTTTGGGTAGCTCAAGTCGCTGCAAACTGTAACCCACGAGTCATGCCGGATAATTTCAGCATTCTGAAGTGTGAAACCTCGGGGAAGCGGCAAAGGAAACCCTCTTCTAAGATGTGTATTCAGATATGGCATGAAGAAGGTTTTGAGAATGGTTGACATGACAGCCTATACACCAACATTCACCAGACTTGGTTAGATTCATATTGACAAGTTGAGTGGAAATCATAAGTCACAGTAAGATCTTTCTCTAAATGGTTCAACTATGAATCTAAGTTTGCTTCCGTCCATTTTTATACTCGCGAATGTGTATATATATAGAGATTATTTTGATGTTTCAATAGTGTCAGATGCAAGAGTTCCTATCAACATTTGGCTTTAACTTGGTTCAGGTTTCTTTTAGCAGTAAGCTGGTGATAATAATACTTATACATTGAACTAGATGTTACCTGAATAAGATTCATGTGAAGATTACCAATATCACTCCATTTCAAAGACGCTGTGAAGTTGACCAAACTAATGCTACCAGCAAGATTATTCCCATGAATTTCTGCAGAACATGATGCGTTTATCACCTGCAGAAGTACATAAGAATTATTCGTGAGCAACTCGATCTTTGTATGATCACAATTGCCTGAAAGCTTGCTAAATAAAATGAAGAGGTTAAGCTTCCAACGTTCAACAGAGAAGGAGAAGAAAGATTCAAATTAAAAAGACAATCTTACAGCTACAAGCATACCAATGAGATGCAAGCGACTGGCACGACTTCACCAGAATTTAAAACCTCAATAAGCAAATCTCCATCAATGGTGGTGTAAATGTCATCACCTGTAATCCTTATGATTGGTGGAGAAGTTACTGCTATGCTAAAATTCATATCATCATCTGGATATTGCTCATACAGTTGAGGTATAATATATTTCCACCCATTAGTGTTCATAATAGACTGATCAGGTATTTGGTCAACAGTCCACTGCAAATAATTTGCCTGACCACAAAAGCAATGAAGATTCTTTAGGAACATACAGGCATTAGTTTTGTTATAGATGTAATTTTCTGCTCTGCAACCTATATCAACCTTACAACTTTTGCTTAGCAACTATCTCATTCATGTTTAACTACAATCAAAGCACATTTAGCCCTCAGGTTTCTCAAGATGATTTCAGGTACACACAACAAAAGGAATTTTCTGAAAAGTTCTTTTGATATAGAGATTTTATATTGTTCTGAATCAGTGACAAGCCATAGAACATGCTATTGATTTAAAAGGATGAACCCCTACCAAATGTATCAAAAGCAAGTTCTACCATGGAAACTTACATTGAAGTATACCCTTGCAGCAGAGTCGAAAACGTATTCATGTAACGAAATTTCAACCATCTTTGTTGACATTTTGTGGGGAAGGAAAGTTTGTGGTTCTTTACGGTAGTAGTAGTTTGGAACTGAAATTCCATCTACACCAGTGAATAAACCATTAATTTCAAGTTCTACAGAAGAATCGCTCAACAAAGGGTCATCCACGAAAGTAATATTTAATGCAACAACACTATTAACTTCCATTTCTTTTGGAAGTGATTGCAGTAACGAGTCAAGCTTGTTTATCCCTTCTTTGAGCTTCTTGGTAATAGCATCTTCAACTGCAGAAACTATTTTCCCTTGGAAGGCATCAATGATCCTGGAGAATGAGATGACTAAATGAAATAAACATGATAGTATATAACTGTAACAGGATTGATTATTCATACCCCAACGTAACACAGAACATCAAGTCATGCAGAATTTGAAGATTGAAATGAGAAAAAAGTATAGAGTAGTTCCCAAATGGGAAATTACTATTACATACCCTTGATATAGCCAGGATGCTCCACCATCCACCTTTATGGAGATATCTTCAACATGACATCCACAGTCCAATAATACTATCTTGAGAGTTCCTTCTTCGTTTATTATAGCTACACTAAGCCCCACTACCATGCCTTCAACCTATGCAGAAGCAGCACACGATGCCTATGAACCGGCAAGCATAAGGAATAGGTATACAGAGTATCTGAACAATTGAATAATATCTCATTCTTATTAATTTAGAAGCCAAAACCATTTTTTAACACCAGTTTTACTTATACTTGTTTCCTATGACTATTGCATTGTTTAAGCTCATTATTATTATGCAGATTATTTCTATACCCATACAAGATTAGGCTTACACAAATTGAAGCAGACAAATTATTCAAGAAGAACCTTCTTTCCAAGCTTTATTAAGTTGAGAGAACTAATATGCATAGACACAACAAATCAAAGTTGAAAGTAACTTTATGTTGTTCTTTTTTCTTTTTCGAAATCATTACAAAAGTTAAAGGTAAAGGCCAAAGGGGGAAATTTTGTTTGCATACCTGAACAGTGGCAGTTCCTTTATCAGAAATCGAAATTACCCAAGTTTTGTAAGAATACTTCCAGTCCATACTCATATCAGCAGTAGCACCAGAGGCAACTAAAACAATTCCAGAATCTCCAGTTTCAACAGATGAAGAAGCAACATCAAGGCTGTTAATAATGATATTAGATAGACCAAGTTTAACTTTCCCAATCACTGGGATCTTCACAGACTTCTCAATATCTGACAATTGAAGTGGAATAATAGAAGAAATAGCTTTCTCAATCAGCAAATCCTTAGCAAAATCAAGACCCTTATCTGATATAACTGCAGATATGAACCCTTGTTGGTTAGATTCAACAAGGGTTATTGTTGCAGGTATGAACACAAATGAAAAAACTATGAAGGGTATAGCATGTGCCATGGATTTTGAAGGGATACCCATATGGGCAAAAATTGATTAAAACAATTGCAGTACCCTAAGCATGAGAATCATAAAAGCTTATTCAGTTCAACAAATTGGTAAGAAATTTGGGATGTTTGGGAGTTTTTCTCAGTAAGCACTGAGGAAGATGATTACTTCTGACTTCTGAGATGAAACCTTTTGGTGTTTGATGAAAGTAACAGGTGGGGCAACAAGCATTAAAATATAAGAAGTTGGTTGATTACAACAAGATTAATTGTTTTTTGGATTATCTTCATTAATTTTGGGAGGTATAGTTAAGATGGACTTGAAAACATTTGGCCGTAGAGACCACGTGCAATTTTCATGGTAAGGCGCTCTTGCCAAGCTAACTACTTTTACTCAATCTAACGGCTAATCTTGTTGAACTGAAGATTTTAAGACAAGACAATCATAGAAGAATTTGTTGAAAAGCGAGCACGAGATCTAATATTTTCTGTCCCATTTGCCGTGATCACATGGCTACACTTTATTACCCTTAACTTGCTAGCTAGTACTTTTTTCAGATGTTCTTTTGGCCCAATATTATTGGATAACATTTAACAGAAGATTCAATGGCCCAAGAATCTTGAACAAAAACAATTTTAAGAACTTCTCATATTAAGAATCACTTGGTTGGAGCAACTCACTCTCTGCTGTTCCTGTCCAAATCTCTCGTTTGAGAATCATTGTCGCTACTCTCTGTCTCTATTCTCTCCCTTGCTCTCTTTCTGTCTCTCTTCCCTTCTGCACTAACATATAACAAGGAAATATGCGAGGGAATTACAAGCTCAAAACATGCTACTTAACACACACTACTATAAGCACACGTTGATCAATATAGGGGCAGACAAACAACTAAGGCAGGCTCAACAAGAAAATGTCATCACAAATCAGGTTTACAATTTGTGCTAATCATTGAGCAGCCTATCCATTGTTCTTTTTTTTTTCCTGCTATCATAGGAGAACATATGCCCCAAGCGACCGTGAATTCCTCTCCTCAATGAAATCAAGTGTAACGGACTAGAAATTGCAAAACTTTGATTCTGCTTCATAGAAAGTAATCCGGTGCAGGCTTTTTGGCAGGAGCACCTCTTGATTCCTGAATTTGATGATAAACTTTCAGTAATTAATACAATTTTATCTATTTGACTGAAAGTGCATGACTAAGGAGAACAGGTTTTCGAAGAGACACCACTCAATAAGGCAGCAATATCATGCAGATTGTAACATCTTTCCACATGCAAAAAGTAAACTAACAATATTTCATGCAAATTTTTGCATTTGGCAAATAAATGATGTACAAACCTGAGGTGCTGCATCAAACACGCGAAATTGCTTGTTTAGATTCTCGTCCAACTCAAGAATTGCAGCAACATTACCACATCTGCAACACATGAAAGAATAAAATATTAAGCTACAGCATAACAAAAGAGGAATCTCAAATTGATAATTTACCTGTAACAGTAATTGGGAGCTGACCAGACTGTTACTATCTGGTTATTAAACATCCATTTGTATCCTTCCATAACCAGTTGATGGGCACGGCATATATAGTCAATGTTGTTTGTATGGTTGAATGAAGTGACAACACTGCCACCAAAGAGGAAACCAGCACCACGGGGACTCAAACCCCAACCATCAACAATATCCTCAGGGTCCGACCACAACAAGTCACACATGGCACCATCATGAGGTACTTCTTGTTTCCTATCAATTGTTCGAATCTGGAAGAAGCATCATGTTAGTACTGCTAATATAACACTTAGTCTCCACAACTATACCAAATAATTTGAGATAGCTTCTTTGACCTGGTCCAGAGTTGATATTGCAGGAGAGAGACCACCGTGGACACTAAAAATTTTGTTCTCAATAAGGGCTGAAAGACTAAAATTCAGAAATTAACAAAATAAAAGATCATCAGGAAAGGCCTTATATTGCATATAGTACTTAAATGTAGGTTGTGCAAAAAGTAACTTGTGGGACCAGAAGAAAGAGCATTTGGACAGAGCTAGAAGCCTAGAACCATCAACTCATTGATAACAGAACACAGGTTTCTTTTATAAGTTTAATTAGATGGTAGTATTTTGTGTTGTTATAATACAAGACAGTAGATACAGGCCTCCATTTTAAGTAGAATAGTAGCTTCACAAGGCCCCAATGCTTATCACATAGAACAGGGCACCAGCTCAGCTAGTTGCTGTGTTGAACAATGAAATATCTAGTGGGTGTATGAGAATAAAGTGACTTATTCCAGACAACAAATATGGGGCAGCCACACTTTGTCAATTTCAGTTTTAACGTGAATACTACATAAGCAACTCAGTTGCTCCCTTTCAATCCTTTACCGTCAATTCCAAACTTTAATCTATAATAATCAGGCCATAAGGATGCCTAAAATAAGCAACTCAATTTCCACTCCACAATAGGCAGGTCTCCTCAATAACTTATATTTTCTAATCATAGAAACTTGCGAACCTTAAGTAATCAAATATGTCAGTGCAATATCTCCAAACATTCACGGATCCATATTTACGCAGGCACTCGTCATAGAATCCATATACCTGTCAAGAAATGAAAGTAATTGAATACTACAATAAGAACTATGAAATGCTTCTGTTCGTAAAATCTGTGAAAAGTATTTGACTAATATGTAGGAGGGGGCCAAAACACAATACTGAAATATATTAGCCAAATAAAATTACTTCACCTGAGTGATCTGGCGACTTTCATGATTGCCCCTAATGAGCGTTATGCGATCAGGATATCTCACCTGATGATGCAAAACTTATCAGAAGAAGAAATTTTCAATATACTCATCTAAAGGAAATTATAAAGGGTAGTGTACCTTCAGCGCCAATAACAATAGAAATGTCTCCACAGAGTAAAACCCTCTGTCAACAAAATCTCCAAGAAACAAATAATTTGTCTTCGGGCAATCACCCCCAACTTTAAAAAGCTCTTTCATATCATAAAACTGACCATGGATATCACCACATATCTATGCAAAAATAACATAAAGAATATCAGTATGGTATTCCATGCGGTTACAATCCAAGTTAATTACAGCATCGAAGTTTCTACAAAATATTTCAGGTGGCTAAATATGCAATTCAAGTTCTTTAAGTACTAATGACCTAAGCCAGAAAGGATATATGCACCAATATTAAAAGCCAATTACATCAATGAAGCATGACATCCTGCAAGCCCTAAGTTCATGACAAAACCTAAGGTACTACTAGTAACTAGTAAATTATAGACTTCCAAACTTGAAAAGAAACCTAAATGTACTCCATGGTACTGTTCTATTGAGGTGAAATCTCATCATCCATGTAGATATATTCCCTACTTGGCCAAACTTCAAAAACCCTAAATTTCTACTTCCAAATATTGCATTATTCCATCACTGACTTTCATCGCTGTTCAATTCCCCAAGACATAATAGTTCTGTTCCTTTTAATTAAATGAATTTATCATCCTAACTAAATCCCAGCATCTAATGCTTGGAAAAGAGACAAATTTCTTTCATCAAATCTCCTTCAAAACCATCGTTAATTCCATCTACTTTCTTGCCCCAATTACAAAATACACAAGATAATACACAACCAAAGGTTTAATGTCACTAAAAATCAAACAGAAAAAGCCATTGACCAAAACAATCCTAGAAAACTTCTATAACCCATTAACACGAAGCTAAAACCTTTACTTTCACTAAAACAAAACCCAATATAAACAGACCCAATAGCATAATAAAGAAGGAACCCATCAACATAATCAAACAAGAAATAAACACATTATATGAGAATATGTAAATACTTACAGTAACAGGGGCATCCACCCTTTGAACATTACTTTCTTCAACGAGGATTTCCATGGCTTTAAGACAAAGGGCTTTCACTTCAGATTCTTTCAAAGGTTCACACTTCTTCAGTTGCTCTATTTGCCTGTCTAGGTCTGACATCTTCTCTTTCGAAAACCCAGAAGCAGTCCTTAGCTGATATTCAAAGGCTAAAGCCTACCAAATCTCTGAATCTCGGGAGCTTTTCGTTTTACTGGGTAGTAATATTTTAGAAATGTATGTGGTTCGCTTCGCTCTTTTTTTTTTTTTTTTTTTAGGCTTTATTATATAGCTAAATGTTCAGATAGGTTCTTAATGTATATGAAAATGTTCAATTTAGGGCCCATACGTTAAATTTTGTTAAATAGGGTCCTGATGTTTGTGAAAGTTCTCAATTTATGGCCTATGCTTTGTATTTGATTAAATAGAACTCTAACGTATGCAAAAATATTTAAGACTAAAGGCAAATAAGAGCTCAATTATTCAAATAACCTTAAATAAGGGTCCCAAAATGTAATTTCAACAAATTAAATGACTAAAATCTCAAATAGGTTCCCCAATTTTGTCATAAATCTCAAACAAGGGCCCAAACATTAAAAAATGCCAAATAAGAGCCCCAACTTTTTAGGAAAGCTCAAATAGATCCATTATGTCAAACTGATTTCCACTTTTCGCTTCAAAATTTGACCATAATATATGTAATTTTTTTTTATTTTAGCTTAGAGTACCGTTGACATTTGAGAGAGAGATAATTAAGTTTAACCCCCTGTTAATAAGGGTTTTTAACGTAATTAATGTGTTTTTTTATTTTTAATCCAGAATTAAAAGGTATTTTTTTATTTTTTATTTTAAATTAGTTAATTTCCTAAAATTAGAATTATAAAAGCCACATGTCAATTTCCTATTTGTTCACGCGCTTTTTCTACAGTGTAACTCACGCTCCGTTTATATTAACAGAATGGACCTATACTAATGTGTGAGATGTTTGTAGCAAAAAAATTAAAAAAAAATTCAAAAATTATGAAACAAATATTTGATTAATTTATTCTCAATAATTTATAAAAATTTAGAGAAATTTAATTTTTTTAAAAAGTAACATTAACATTATATTGCACCTATAAATCATCAATTACATCAATTCCAAAAGCTCCCCATAAATCATCCTTAATTAATTACCTCTTTCTTGTTTCCTTGATGCTCACCTATTTCTGACATTCCCCAACAAGCAAATTGAAAATATAAGATAGTACAAAATTTGAGAAAAGAAAAAAGAACCAATTAAACGTAAAAAATAGTATAAAATTGAATATAATGTACATTAAAAAAAAAAAAAAGCATACCAATATTCTTAATTACATAGGTAACCAAGAGCTACGTATATCACTAGAAAGATCACTAGAAAGATTGTTAAAGAATGAATGGTAGTTGCTAGTTGCTAACGAGTAAAACATACAGGAGTCAGTATTGTTCTTGAACAATGGAACAAAAAGTTTGTTCCCAGTTCCACTAACAATAGCCCTTTGAGAGAAAGATGCACCATGACTAATGAACAAGGCGTTGTTTCCTAAACTCTGCATCGGTTCACATGATTTTGTTTTCAGGTCCAACTTATGAATATATGGTATGTGTATAAGCTTGTGTCGACGCTCCTCTTTGATTAAAACAACCAAGAGTTGTCCATTGTGCTCCACTAGTGCTATTAGACGGCGGGCTGAAATGTCTGGTAGTAGAACCCTGTGATGGACAGTCCAACTATGTTCGATGTCTTGCATATCAAAGACTCCCAAGTTTCCGTCCCAACCCAAACAATAACATAATCCTTGGTATAAAATCGGAGGGCAAATAGGTTTAAAATAAGGGTCCATCTTACCGTTTAAATCATGCTTCTTCCAATCAGCTTCTCCTAGTTTATGGACATAGATTGAGCAGTAAGAAATTGCAAAAACCAAGCAATCCGGCTGTGAAGGTGGACAAGTGAAGAACATGCATCGTGTATCTCCATGAAAGAATGGTGGAGTGGGAAGTTTTTTTATCTCTCGAGTTAAGGGATTGAAGAGAAATAGGTCCGGACATGGATCCCAAAGAGCCATAATCAGCGACCGGCCGTACTTTGAAAACTGGATTCTTTTCGAATCACCTATAAATTCCGGTGGAAACTCCCTCTCTGTTAATTGTGGTGGAAACTCCATGTCCCAAGTATATTTATACAAGGGGTGCAAAATTCTGTATTTACTATCATCCCCCCGATTAAATTGGAACAACAATGGAAACGACGAATCTGCATGAGGGAGTGGGGAAGGAGGGTGGAGTGGAGGAGAAACAACGGTGATGGATCGCCATATTTTGCAGACAGCATGAAATTTCTAAATGTCAACCACAAACTTCAGCTTTGATAATATCAATTCTAATAGCTTTGGGGGAAGGCCTTGGCCCCATAAATCCTTAATCAACTCGACTTTCTTGTTTCCGCAGATTTTCGTTTTTACTATCAGATTTTCCTTTTTATGATTGCCCCAATCTTGGTTAATTGTCGACATTGTCTTCGTACAAATCAAATCGAAGCGAGTATGATAATAAGGCTTATAGAAATTGTTAAGCTCCCAAGTCCCACTCGCAATAATATTTTATATTTATAGCTTAGCAGGTCAGCCAAGCCTTTTATCCTTTGCCGAATAGGACTAGGATTTCGTTACTTGATAATGGGATAAATAAAATCCTACTCAACTAGGGTTTATATGATATATATGATAATGGGTATCCTACAATTGAAAAGAGGCCTAGGCTTGATTAGTCCATTTAAAGTAGTATTTTGTTTAAATCTAGGGACAAGTACCATTTGCAAGTTTTTAACTGGCAGAGCATTTCCATGAAGATAAAGTAATCTTTGTCCTCACTATAAATAACTTCATGCAGCCCTCAATTCTTCCACTTCAAATTTTGAGGATACGGCAGCTTGTCATTCTTAGTGTACCTGGAGGTAGAAGCAATCCTTTATACTTCAAAACCATGACATCTATCTATACTTGGATTCTACTAAAAACCCCATTAGATCTTGCAGGGCAAAGAAAACTAGAAACAAAATGCCATCTAATACACAAAAAGCTTCAATATCATTACACAGCTAATAGCAAAAAGTAGGATGAAAGAAGTGGAGATCTAAGAAATTTAGAAGAAAATCCTCCGTGGAGATGATCTTGATGCAACAGTTGATGGCGATGATGATTTGAGGGGTAAGGATATTCCCTTGCTTTCTTGGCCCCCTGCCACTTTGTCAATCAGTTTCGCAGCTTTGGGGTCTGTTAATAGTGTCTTTTGAAATGACTGTGAGAAGCCTGTTGCAATAATAGTCACATGGATTTCCCCATTGTATCGGTCATCCACAACAGCACCAAATATGATATTAGCAGAAGGATCGGCCAAACTAGTTACAACCTGCAAATTAACCAAGGCAAGACAAAATCCAGATTAAAGCAGAGGATTCACGACTCTCTAACTAAAGACAAAGAAAACCCAAATTTTAGAAGTAATTTAGGAGTTATGTTTTCACTATAGAGAATAACATAGTTTCCCATTCAATCAGCAAAAGGGAAATCCATGCCTCCAAACACCACAAGTACCTGTGATACTCTGTTTACTTCCTGCAAAGTTATATCCTTTCCTCCGGTAATATTATATACCACACCCGTAGCCGACTGAATTGATGACCCAATGAGGGGAGCCAACGTTGCTTGTTCTGCTGCTTCTTCTGCACGGTTTTTGCTAGAGGAAACTCCTACCCCAAGCATTGCAGTTCCAGAATCTTTCATGACTGCCTTAACATCTGCAAAATCCACATTCACGAGTCCAGGTATCTGCACAAAGGAAGAAATTCAGAAAGAAACTACCTCAAAAACTATTTGATCAATGATCAGAAAACAATCATTAAAGTAAGCTTAATCTGGTCAAATAAAAAAGGCTAAGCTCAATCCTTTGATCATTTAGAGCCTAGAGGATGACACTTCATGTCCTCAATATCCATTACACAAATATATTAACAGCAAAACTAAGGTCTTGCATGGTTAAAAGGAATGGTCATATAGAATCTAAACTTCTTAGAACAGTCCATTCCAAGGATATGTAGCTTGGCATATGCAGAATCACTAACCGTGATTATATCAGATATTCCTTGTACCCCTTGGCGTAGAACATCATCGGCAAGAAGAAAAGCATCTTGTAGAGGTGTCTGCTCATCAGCGATATCAAGCAGACGGTCATTGGGAATTACTATGAGAGTATCAACATTCTTTTGCAACTTTTCAATAGCCTCCAAAGCCTGCAAAAGAGAAAGAGGGGAAACAAACAGATATTCAGACAAACTCTTTTGCCATAAGAATTATAGAAAATGTGGAATCATTTATTGCATAAACCAATTGCACATGCCTGCATGGTTCTTTTACGTCCTTCAAAACTGAAGGGATATGTTACCACACCAACAGTCAAATAACCAGCCTCTTTTGCTATCTGGGCAACAACTGGAGCAGCACCTGACCCAGTACCTCCACCCATCCCAGCTGTTATAAAGACAAGATCTGAGCCTTTAAGAGCATTGGCAATAGCATCTCTGGATTCCTCTGCAGCTTGTTCCCCCAAAAGTGGATTTCCCCCAGTGCCTATATTTCAGTCAATTGATTCACATCATTAAACACAATAAACCCAAGTATACAGCCATAGATAAAATAAAATAAAAAAACATGAATTTTTGTTGATCAATCGAGAGTGTCCAGACCAAGTCCACGAGTCAAAAGCTCTCCAATTTGGAGTGGGTTCTCTGCAGCAGACTGTAATAGTGCTTGAGAGTCCGTGTTTATGGCATAGAAATCAACACCCTAATTCCAAGAGAAACGATCAAAGCTTTAATTATTGCGTCAATGATAGCAAAATACAGTGACAATATTTGTACATTTACCACTCAAGTCCTTCAATTACCATGTCCTCCCTTACCTTCATCTAGCCAGTCTATATTCCACCCACCAACATTCAAAGTAAACGAGATAAAGAGAGCCAACTTTAAGCTAAGCTTGCACAAAGGCTTTAATTCACACAAAAACTACAGGCTTTGACTAAAAGCTTCCTATTCTAATCAGAAACACTAATTGCCAAAATGGTGGTTAGTTTATACAGGGGGAAACTTGAAATTGGCTTCCTAAAGAGAGACAGAGCTTCTATTTTTCAAACATTTCAAAGTAACACATGAAACAGAACCAATTAGCAAAACCAATACAGTCTAGTTTCAGGGTCCAAGGAAGAAACACAGAATTCTCCAATCATTCTAACCTTGAGCTAAAACCATTTCGAAAAATGACACATTTAATCGGGAAATGGGCAAAAAGAAAAACAAAAATTCATAAAAATTTCAAAACTTAAGCAAAACCCAATCGAAAATAGCTGAAAATTAACCTGTAAACCGCTTCCAATCATTCGATTAACAGCATTGTTACCCCCACCGCCAACGCCAACAACCTTTATCTTGGCAGTTTCCATTGGAGCAAAGGAACACCTTATTCCTCCAAAACGGTAACGCTTCCCCATAAAGCTTCTTTTCAAGGGCTTTTTTGCAGAAAAGCATGGCCTTGAAGATAACAATGTTGACGAGGAAGTTGAAATTAAGTCCTTTGGGTTTGTTACTTGAAGTGTTGCCATTTCTGAACCAAAAACAGGGCTTCAAAAAATCTTTCTTTTCTAATTGAAAAGAAAATTATGGGTTTTCAATGGAGAGAGAGAGAGAAACAGAGAGGCTTTAGGGTTTTAGAGAGATTTCAGTAACATTTCTTTTTCAATGTGTGGGGAAAAGATTGTTTTTTTTTTTGGTGAAAGGAAAAGATTGTTTTTGAGAGGAGACCACTTGAAGATTAGATGTGACCCTTTCAGCGGTCTAAAGTTTAAGTAGAAAAATACATTAAAACGATGTCGGTTGCTGTTCTTCCTCGATTTTTCTTTACTATCTTATTTCCCTTTTTTTCATTCAAATTATAAATTTCAATTCTATTCTTAAACAAAATAAGGCTTCTTAGGATAATGTTGGATAACACTGAACTTAATAGTTTCTTAGTATGAACTTTGAAGAAGCAATCAGAGTTTGAGGGAAAAAAAAAAACTTTAATGGTTTTGGGGAAAATGGCAGGCTATGCAGTAATTATTGGAAAGAAAATGTAATCTTTTCTTGATAATTACTTATTTTTATGAAAATTACATAATGTCTGATAGAACAAGCACTAATTTTCCGAAAATTGAATAAAGGATGATATAACAAATGAGTAACCGATAACACATCAAGTGCCAACACAATACCAATCCATGCTTGAATAAGGATTACATACAAAACCAACATGAGAAGACACTGAATCATCCATGATAACTAAATTCAGATATTCCTCAATGGCCAATCCACAATCCCCGTAGCTGGTTTAACGATAACCTTCCAAAAGATTTTGGTGCAAAGAACTTCATTCTCCTTCACTCAAAATGGGGACAATGAGCGGTTTCATTTGTGCAAGATATACAATTGCCCACCTATCAAAGCATGAGAATGACATTACAAACCAGAAAGACAGAATCACTTGATAAAGATGTATGCCCATCTAGTGAATGCAGAACATATGTCATGAGTATGAATAGTATAAATGCATTCAAGATGAAAACAAGAGTACGTAGTTTAAGAAGTGGCATTAAATGATCAAATCTGAGACTGCTGCCAAAAGGCAAACGTGTCAACATGTTTTGTTCTTTCGAATGATATCATCTACTGTAGCAACCTATGGATCGGACATATTCGACAATCTTAGCAACATCAGACTCTCACAAAGTTATCCAAAGCATAACAGATTGAGGTGGTCAAAGTTACAACACAACACATCATTATACTTTGGAGCTCACACTACAAGGTCTCATGTTCAGTAAAATCATGGCCTAAAATAACCTAATGAACAAGCTAGACAAGATATTATACTCCATTCTTATGACAATTTCCTAAGCTCCCTACAATTAGGTCTTTGCAAAGCCATCCAGATTTACCATGTGCCAAAGTGCCAGATTAGGATAAGGAGATAATCTATGAAGAAAAATGGACTCTCATTGCAAACATATGAGGTAGAAAAGCATATAATGATTCTGAGGTAGAAAAGCATATAATGATTCTCAGTGCATTTATGCTATTCACATAAGCCAATATGTCGGAATGACAACATGCCTTTAAGATTTCAAATTCTTACAACTACTTTACAGACAGTATCCATATCAAAGATCAAGCAACTACTGAAGAAACACTAAGTGCCAAATGCTCATAGAACTTACATCATCCAACAACAGACTGTTGCGGTAATGACCAATGTTAAGTGGAACCTGCATAAGAACAAAGGGAAAAGAAGTTTTTCCATGAGAACAAGTAAAATCTAAGAAGGCATCACCTTTATTAGTAGTAGATAACAATCAAACATAATATGACTTTCTACTCTCTAAATGATCCACCAATGGTAGTACCATGAAAATCTTGGCAGATCAATTACCTAAACAATCAATCAATCTGTTACCGAATGATGAGAGCCAATAATATTCATTCCAGTTCAGAGTAAACAATCACAACACAAAGGTATTCAGCATTGGTTCATAGTGCTAACTTGTTATTCTATCCAATTGAAGCATTTTTAATTAATTTATACCCATTAAAAAGACGCCCTTTAAGCTTGATTAAGGAAACACCCAATCTAACTCGTGAAAAAAGCTACAACTTGTTTTAACTATTAAATCCAAAAAACAAGGAACGCTCAAGAAGAGCAAAATTAATTCAAAAAAGGATAAAATTGTTAAAGGGCACTTACAGATTAGTAGAGGGACCTCTGTTACAGCAGATTCTGGTACAAAGCGATGCAATTACCCCAATCACAGCAAAAATTAGGGTCGTTATCAAGAAACCCATAGTCCAGATCTCGATTATGCACAAATTTCCTGCACAAACAAAAAATTGAAGGTTTTTTCTTTAACTTCGATTTGGAACCCGGCAAAACCAGAAATATAATTTAGTAGATCAAAAATATTTCGACTTACGATCTGTTTGGTTCCTGAGAAAATAAAAAGAAAATAACAGGGATTGGGATCTTGGTTTGGATTTGGAAGCTTCGTTTTGTTGAGGTTTAAGTTTTTTCCCTTTTTTTTTTTTTTTTCAGTTTCGAGTCGTCCTCACATAAAAAGGCCTATAACTCCGAGCGGTCTGCCCAAAAATGGACTAATCGGGTCAATAGTTTGAACTCAAAGGACTTCAATCTGGGTTTTTGGGTCAAATTGGGTGGCCAAAAGTCCAAATACGTAACAAGTATGATGGATCTTATTGGGCTAAATTGGCCCAATAAACTGATCCATTAAGCACAATGGAACAAAATTTGTTTCGTAAAAGATACATTGATTTATGAGATATTTACAATCTACGGTTTCAAAAAAGAATGAAAAGGTAGCCAAGAGACTAATAAACAACAGACTACAGAGATCATTTACACAGATTCTTGTGAACAACAACAGCCATTAGGAGGTATAAATAATCAAAGGAAGAAGGAAAGCTCGGGTTTGGGGGTAAATGGCAACATTCTTTCACCGTAAAGCTCGAACAGTGATGCTAGCAAGTTCCCTGCATCAGTGTCCTCCTTCCAAGCCTGAGCTAGAACACTTGAAGTCTTCAAAACTCGACCGCTGACCTCCCTACCTGATATGTGATCGTTCGATAACTGCCGCGATATTGATGATACACCCATATTGGAACCTCCTATACCGGTAGAAAAGCCACCAACTGCTCCTTGCATATCAACTTGCATGGAATTTATTGGCATCATACCAATTGCACCGTCACTGGCTATTTTCTTGACTGGTGGTTGCTGCATCAAGTTGTCTGCGCTTGCTTTGCGTTTATCTGTGATTAATCAGAAAAAGAAATATGTAGAGCATGATGAAAGGGCAGAAGAGTGACTTGTGGATTAAGTATATAAAACAATGGTTCAAAAGAACTCATACTTGTTGTCACGACTTTTCCACTGCTTTTCCAGACAGGACGGGCTGGGGTAGCTAGTAGACTGGGGAACATTTTAAGGCGATCATACATGCATAGCCCAGCTGCACGCTGGTGGAGGGAAATTTACAGCATTCGTTAGTTCTATTCTACAGTAACATAAACTGCAAATCCACAAATTGATAACATAAACTGGCATCAGATAGAACAAGAGACTCACCAGCAATGCACCATGAACGCACCAAGCTTCATGCCTTCTGATTTCATTCTTCTGCTTCTCAGGTAGCATTTCTGGTTCAAGAAGTTGCAAATATGCCTCGAGATTTGGTAGTATAAGTAGACGAACCTACAAATGCCAAAACTGGAGAAATTAGGCTATTAGCTAAAAAGAAAATGTGATGCTGTGTTGGTACAAATAATCAAGAATTGAGGATACCACACTAGGTCCAAGGGCTGCTAACCCTCGAATTGCACCATAATGTTGAGGCAACGTTTTTGTTGGATCCAAAAAAGCATGGAGCAGAGTCCTCGTTACACGTGGCTGAAGATTGTGATAAACATGCCCAAATCTACAGAAAATATTGCAAGGTTTCAAATGTGTGTAACAGTTTGGATATACAATTTGATGTACACATGCATGTGTAAGTGAAAAATAAGCCAAATCTTCACCTTTTGCATATTGATGCCAGCAGCTTTGCTGCGAAGTTTCTAAGTTCCCAGTGATTATCTGTAAATTTATTCCCTAATCTTTTTGTAACAAGGCAGGTAATAACAGATGGCATCAATTGGTGTAACTGAGGAAAATTCAAAATAGAGAGAAAAATCAGATAGGCAAAAAATAAAGCAAATGAATATCATGCATTAGTTTGAAAACTTCTCAAACAAAGGAAATGAAAAGCTCACATAAGGTTCAATGTGGATGTGTTCATTGTGAAGAAGACTCCGGGCAACACGCATCAATGCAAATGTGAGAGGAAGATGATTCAAATTCCGCGCAACCTGAGATAAATATGGGAAGTTGAGCTTAAGATGATAAACCAAAGGGTTTTCACACATTAATATGGTATGAAGGATCTTCACCTCATCAGCAATGAAACATGTAAAATAAGGAACTAAAGGATGGAGTCCTGAGTCTGTTGCCAAGCTCAATAAAGCTTGTTTAAAGACCACGGAAACCGGTCTCTTCATAGTAAGCTCCACAACTTTGTCAAAGTAGAGCTGCATAGCAACAAAAAGAGTCTTTCAATAGTACTCCATGAAAACGGGTTTTAACATAAAAATGTTGGTAATAATCTCCATCATACCTGAAGTTCTCGAGGCAATACATGCTTAATAGATAATCTATTATCTGAAAGTCCATCTTCCTTGTACTCGGCCTTTTTCCCATCAGGAGGTGCTGTGAATAAAACATATAAATAATTGTAATTTTTAATATATAATAAGGAAAGAACCAGAAGCATGAATCATTCAACATGAATACATTCACGGGAAATATCAGATTAGAACAAAAAATACACACAAGTTTGACAACTGTTAAGTAAAACAATTGGAATTTGTAGTTCTAAGCTTTTTAGGTACTAAGGGTCAATTATTACATCTGTGATAACCAAGAAAGTACCTTCAACAGAAGCATTTTCTGGAATTGCAGGCTGAATGCCTTCAATTGCTAGCCAGTGAGCAGTAACCGATGTATCAAGGGGCGCTTTTGGTAAAGGAGATTCAATAACCTGCATACGATAGGCACCATATCAGAACAACTATGAGAAGTTGAGAACATAAGTGAACAATTCTTTAGCCACATGCAGTTACAAAGAACTTCTTACTTCTTTAAATTCCACATCTTTATCATCAATGTAGAATAAACCTTTATCTGCAGCAGCTCTTTTGAACCGTGGATCACGGGAGGTGAAGCCATATATCGGCTGATAGCAAGAAAAACTTCAAATTTCAGAAACAAACTAGAAACCATATCTATAATTTCACTCTGGAACTAACAGAAGAACATAAATAAGAAATTTACAATAAGCAGAATATGAATATATCAACGTTAGAACTTTACCTCCACATTTCTCAGTTTAAGAGCACTGTCGACGTCCTCAGCCGTCAAAAGAGTCCGCCGTGAGTGGCGCATGCATTTAATCGCTTCCTGCATAACGGCTTAAATTAGAGAGATCCAAACAGGTAACACGAACAAAATTCAACAGTAAAATTTTAAAATCATATTGATATTGGAATAATGAAGATCAAAACTTTACTTGCATAATCTCGCGAACACGATATTCAACATCAGGAGCAAGAGCAAGGGCGACATCTGGAGACAAGTTGGTAATTCCAATGCTCTGTGCTATCACTTCAATGGCTTCTTTCGGAACGTTGCTCATTCTTAATATAATTTTCCAAAATTTTCCCCTAAATTCAAATTAAATCGCGTTTCTATAAATTTTATTTATAAGGTTAAAAAAGAAAGAATTGAAAAAAAAATTTGGGGGAAATTGGAGGGTGAATTCGGATTCTTAGGGTTAACTGTTATAGGACAAAGAACAATGGTTTACGAACCGAATGGACGATCAAAGTTCAATTGTGTTGGCCTTTAATTTGGGCCTTATGAGTTAAGTTTGGGCTCAATCTGGATTTATATATATTCAAAGGTTAGCCCACTTTAGCTCTGTTTTTGGGCCAAGAGCCCAATATATATTACCAGTAATTCGTTTTTTTTTTTCTTTGGCAAGAAGTTGGAATTAACAAAATAATATGATTGAAGAGGGAAAACAAAAGATATCGGTAACACATTATATCAAAATGTGCTGAAAAGATATAAATTACTTGTAAATTTACAGAGTTGTTTTGATTGATCAAGTATCTTCACACACACGAAAAGATACAAAGAAGAAAAAGGGGAGAAACCAAGAGCCAAATAAAAAGCTTCCAACGAGGAAGCAATAATTGGAAACCAATTCCACACACGACACAAACAAACGACATAGGCAAGCTTGTTGTGCTTTGTTGTTCTGGTATTACAAGTATTTGATCAGTAGGTATATGGCGACAACCAGAATCACAATCCCGATAACAGCTAAAAGCATGCACATACAGGAACAACCACCTTTGGTACGCTTGTTCAATATGGCCAGGTTTTTCTGCACTCTCTGTTACAAAGAAAAGCAAAATTCTTAGAAATTCATTTTGCTAGGAAACTAGTAATGGGGTAAGTCTTAAAAAGTTCCAAGTTTGGACAACACTGGCCTATAAATAAAACACTCGCATCCCTTCTAACATGTAAAATATTTCAGGTCATTTACTGATGCTTACATACCGATACATCAATGGTCACAAACTATATGAAGGTAAATGAAACATTATCAGTAGATATCGTATTGCTTATTTTGCTTCAATTAATAGCGGCCAAAAAGGACTAATAACCAGATCAGTTCCAACATGATTCAATAACAAAAGACAGCAACTATTGGTTTCTCTTTTGAGGAGATCTTATCAATTATGAATACTACTTGAACTCGAGTGACAATGAAGTCTTCTCTTTCTCTGTAATGTGAATCATCACCAAAGAAATAACACAACACAGCATAATTTATGGATTCTGAGGCTGAAATTCATTGTTTTTTAAAGTGAAAATCACTGGGATACAGGACTGCTAGAACTAATTATAGTCAACAGAATTCATTAGTATTTGTTCCATAAAGGAGGATGTGCCATGCATATCAATTGTAAATAAATATAAGAATTTTTACCCGTAGGCGAGAATCGGTAACATCCACATGCTGATCCAGGTCATCCTGCACAGTTGAAGCACAAGATGATTTAAAGTTTAGAGAGATTAATCAATCAGTTCTAAGCAAATATCATATGAAATAAGAGGCAAAGCACTAAAGAAGAGATATACAGAAAACATACAATGAGTCTAGTATGGAGATCAAGTTCTTCATTCACTGCCAATGCAATATGCTTTGTACTTATTACCGTCTCCTCCAACTTCTCAAGACCCTCATCTTGCTCTGCTTGAAAAAAAGACCCACATAAGTTTTAAAAGCACAAGCCATTAGACAAGCTAGCAGGATTCTCATTCAAACTAAAATGACTTGCCTTTCATTATTTGTCGTTGAAGACCAACAAGGCCAGAGTTATCCAAACCAACTGTTCTACTCATGGCATCTGGCTTAATTTCCGGCCCTAACAGGCTGTCTCTGTTAGCAAAGTTTGACATATTGAATGCAGAAGCCATCTGGTTTGCTTTCGATCTCAAATTTGCAACCATGTCCTTTCGACGATTCATCTCTTTCTCCGTTCTGTGTCCACAAAACAAAGCATCAACAAACAGTCAAGACAGTTGATTCTTCAAAGTATAACATAGCTAACTAATAGATATGCACCATAATTAATATAACTCACAATGGCTTCCCGGTAGGTCTAGACAATAGAGACTGCAATCCATCAAGTCTAGTCCCTAAAATAGTAATCTTCCTTCTTATAGCAGAAGCATGACGTTGGGTTTCTGGTCCTGATGCAGGCAAGGAACTCCTTTCAGATATCATGCCATTAATATCATCTGCAATTTTCACCGCTTCATTATATTCTTTTATCCATGGGTCTGAAGAAGATGCCATCGACCTAGACAATCATAAACAATAATATCAAGTCAACAGCCAATCTATATGCCAAAAATAGGACTTAGAATCAAATAGAAAAGCATAAACGTTACACACTTGAACATCATTCAGACAATAAAAAACCACTGAGGCTACAATCGGTTAATTATATGAAAAAACCTTTCCTTCTATCTTCCCTCTTTAATGCAACTTTGAAAAGCTTGAGTATTGATAATAAAAGGACAAATATCACGAGAAAAACCCCAAAAGTTAGGCAATCAAACGCCCTCATTAAAGAAACTTTATCGAGAATCATTAACAAATTGATGCTAAATTCAGCTTAATTGTTAAAAAAAAAAAAAAAAAAAAAAATCTATGTTTACAGGATCGGAAGACATAATTAAATTTCTTATAACAAGGATTTTATAATAATTGAATCTAGGTCAACGAGATAACAATAACAATTGCAGGAAAAATCGATAGGAAACATAAATAGAAAAACGCTTTGATTTAAGAAAGAAACGAGTTTAAATTTGAATATAGATTTAAAAAAGAAAACGAAATTAAAGAGAAGAAACGTACGAATTCGCGGAGGAGAGCGAAGTAATCAATGGAGAAAGAAGTGAAGTGTTGTATAAACCCAAAGAGTTTATAACTAAAAGCAATGAGATTGAGAAGCTAGGGTTTTCAGCAAGAATTCGAATTGAGAGAAAAGTAATTAGTGAAAATAAATCGAAGCTAGAAGTAAACAAAATGCGGAAGTTGAATCAAAGCTCTTGGCGATCTGCAATGGAGGCAAGATGTAAGGCGCTGATTTGGGTGAAAGCTGTTTGGAGCGAAAGAAACTACGAGAAAGGCAGAAAGCTGTTTGGAGAGAGAGAGAGAGAGGAGTTAATATGGAAATTTACAGAGCAGGGCCTTTTTGTATTTGGGCGAAGGCTTTTTTGTTTTTTTTTTTAAAATTGGGGCCCGACCCGATGATAAATCCTGAAGCTGAAGTGCGCATATTAGCACTTTGTTTATTGACTGTCAATATTGACAATTGACAACACATATATCATCCTCCCCTAAATATGTAAATGCTGCAATTTCTTTGCAATTTCTTTATGGCAAATTATACAATACACCGGTGGTGGAGTTTAGCAGACTACACAAGCAGATCCTGAAGGGTGACATGTGTCCTATAGGGACTAAATTGAAATATTTAAAACTTAATTAATTCAAAAAATGGACATGTGTCAACTCCACAACCCGCTTGTGAAGTCCAAAATTTACACCGCCAGTGTATGCTAAAAGATATAAAAACAATTCTAAACGTGCTGCACAATTGCTTCCATTGCAACTTCTAACAGCAATTGTAAAATGGTGCTGATAAAGGTCATGTTTTTATTGGATAAATTCGAAGTTGTTGGAGGACAAGTAATTTATACATAATGCTTTTTTTCTTCTTTCTTTAATTTCTACTTTTTAATGTATTTCAATTTAGCTATGCCTATGCTTCATGAAACATAACACAATTTCCATTTTCCAATTTCCCACAAAGGGAGAAGTTCTAATTACATCCCAAAAAGGCCAAATCTATGGCATTTTTCCAGTAGTATCCCACAAAGGGAGAAGTTCTATTTACATCCCAAAAAGGCCAAATCTAAGGCATTTTCCAGTATCCCACAAAGGGAGAAGTTCTATTTACATCCCAAAAGGCCAACTAACTATGGCTGGCTAACATCATATTAACAAACAAAAGAAACCAAACTTCTTAAGTAGATGTCCAGAGTTCAGACAGGACATACCCATTAACAAGTTTCAGACTTTCTTCTATTCAGACAGTAGCAAGACTTTCTAGATAGTAACAAACCTGGTACCATCTGTATTTCATGCAATCATAAACATTGTTGGCTCTCCAGCTCGAAAGCAGCTTCGAAGTGTTTAGTTTGGGATTGTAAGAGACGATTTTGCCTGGTATCAGCAGCACCAATTCCACATCATCCTCTTCCTCTCCTCTCACAACACTCAGTACAGAGTAGGCATAATACTGAACTCGGAAATCCTCTTCATTGTTCTGTGCCAAATTCGGGAACTCATCGATATACCTCCGACCAATCTCAGGGAAATTAAGTGCAATGTTTTCGAGATTGACTATGTATTTCACAAACCAACCAGAATGATGAGGCTTCATTTCGAATACACAAAATGTTGGTGTGCTGATTGAGTCAACTTCAATAAGATGCAAATGGCCACGACTTTCTCCCAAGTAAGGAAACCTTTGAGAGCTCCAGAAACCATTTGTTCCTGCCTGATTCCGAGGCATGGTCATGGTTTTTAAGGTTTCTGTCTCAACATCAAAGTAAAGAGAAACATCCGTAGGACTAAGCCAATGAATTGAACCATTCCAAAACACCGCATGCTCAAAATCTGTATAATGGGGTGCTTCAAAAGGGACTCCACAGAGTTCCCAAGCTTTAGTTTCTGATGAAAAGATCTCAATCTGATAAGTAGGAGAAATGGGGTGTTCAATGTTACCCACACCTTCAATTAATCCAAGAAATTTATTACAAGTTTCATCTATAATTGGGTCGTGCATGTTGTTCATCAAGACACAAATGACTTTATAATGAGTCGATTTTGATGGATCAAAAGCCAAATTCATTCCTGCTATTGACCTTTTTGCAGTTGCATTAGGAAGAGGAACAGTAACGAAGTTCTTAGTAGTGGGATTACAGACACGGTAAGTTAAACCAGAGTAACTGTCTTGATCAGAATCAAACTGACAGAGAAGAAGCAACAACCCATTGCAAGATTGAAGAATTTCAAGGCCTTTAATGTCGAGAAAAGTGAGAGATGGTACCTTAACATTGTTGGGATTTGTGTCAAAGTTGAGGAAACCATGGGGGCTGCCATAAAAGTAGAGGCCGGAGGGTCCAAGATTGACATGCAACCGAGTATGTTTGACAGCAAGACGAGGATCTGATAAGAGAGAAAGCCATGATTTAGAAACAAGTTTGGATTTAAGAACAGATTTTACAGGCAAACGTACGAGGATTTCCTGTAATAGATCTTGGTTAGAAGCTATTGTCTCGGCTGAAGTTTGGCCTGCTGATTTTTCAGACATTTTTGTCTCTTCAAGTTCTTTTCTATATTCTGTTGAAACAGAGTGGGCTAGTTGTTGAAATTCAGAAAGTGAGTTTATTTGAGAAAATAGAGATGTAAGAAGGATTAATTGACTTGTGGCAAAAAAAGAAGAAGGATTAATTGACTTTTTGGACATGTAATGAAATTTAATCCATACGTGGCAACCATGCAAGTTCAAGCTGGCCAATCTGGATTGGCTTGATGATGATGATGAATGAACCGGTTTGCAGACACTGTGTAAGACAAAACTGGAACCTTCTAATTAAACAGCAATTTCCACTTTTCACTTTCAAACGAAAGTGGCAAATTCTGATTTGATTAGCTTATCAAATCTAATAATAACATCTAATCCAATTCGATTATAAAATTCATTAAGTAAAGTCAGAAGTTAAAACCAGACATTTGCCTCTAAAGATCAAGGCTAACATAAGGGCTTTTGCCTCTATTGGACAATTTGACAGTTACCTAGTAATAACAGAAAAGGAACATCATCAGAAAGGAAAAATATAAAATTTAATTCTGTTTCTGAAACCATTGTTCAATGTATCTCAACATTTGACAGTTAGTATTAGGGATGTTCAAAAGTTAAAAAGCCAACAATTTTTGTTGAACTCTTATACCGAAAGGAAAAAGTCTGAAGGGATAGAAAAGAAATGGGCCAACCAGCCCTTGATTAGATTAGAATGACATATGACATGAATTTTTGGCTAAAAAGTAAAAACAGAAAAAGAAACCAAAAAAATTGTAAATAAGTTTAACGGGTTGGTTTTTCCTTTGTCCACAGTTCTCTCCTGGGATGCTGGTGGTGGGCGTAAGAATTTCACGGCACCAGCAAGAGTTGAGCTTGGATGATCAGAATCTGAAGTCAGGATCTACATCCATTGCCCAAGCAAACTTTGCCAGAAGAGACTTGTTGAATATCTGTGAAGCAACATAACACGAAATGAACCTCCGTTGAACATGTTATTTTATACAATCTTAAAACTCCATCCAACAAATATAGCAAATACTATTTACCTTCTCAATGGGTACTTCATGTCGCTTGCACCATGCAACCGAAATCCTAGGATCAAGATAATTGATCTTGGACGTGCCCAACGCCACAGTTTTTAAATCCTCTTTTATCTGCATGTCGCGTTCAAACTTCTCTATCTTTGCATTTGTTTGAGCTATCTTTTTCTCTAACCTGCACATAACTTGCTAAATGAATGGAGAGGAATATGCAAAAGTTGTATGGAAGGCTTAAGAGTGGAACAAGTAATAATACGCTGCAGGTGCCAAGTTCCTCTTCTGCTTCCCATCAGCACTCTTCAATGGGGACTTCCCTTTCTTAGCCCGGTCCAAATCAATTTTCAGCTCTTTTATAACATCCTACAAACAGGAGAAAGGTCAGCCCAATGGATGGATAGGGGAAACACCAAATTTGAGGATGAATTATTGAAAGAAAAGGAAACCCCTATATATATCCTAAATCATGGAAGTAGAAAATAGACAAGCTAAGGAGCTAATGAAATCATAAATGAAATAAGTTGGAGATCCTTGGTATGTATTAGCTGGTCTACACCATTGCACATTAACAGAGCACTACTGCCCTAAAGTCAGACCTTGATAATAGATCCATAGTAGTTTCCAAGAAGTTTCTAGAAAGAGTTGTTACCTTAAGCTCTTTTATTTTATCAGTCAACTTTGATATCTGTGCACCATGAGATTTTGAAACACTACGCTGATGATTACAAATGATTGCAACCTGCAACAACACCGGTCAAACTTCTAGAAGCCAACAAGGTAACTCCAAACTAGATTTTTCAATGAAAAACACCTAGCAAGAAACATTATTTACCTCTTTGTTTGCACGCTGATAAACTGCTACTTTTTCCGTCACATCCCCTTCTTTGGTTTCTTTATTCAACTGTCACCCAACCAAAGAAAGTACAAACAGAATAAATTTAAACGAAATATCAACAATTTAATCTAACTGAAGCACATAAATATTAGGAAAAACAGAAACTACATGATAACACATCAAGTACCCAACAGGGAATGGTATGCCATCATTTATAATGTTAGTCTAGAAGACAAACTCAGTAGTTTCATATGAAGTATCCGGTTTTAGTCTCATTCAAACATCAAATATAAAAACAGGACAATAGATTTGTATCACATCACATACTTAATGATGACCCACAACTAGGCTATGCCCAAAATACATCCATGCGTGTATGCATATGAAAAGCATGTTTCACATATAGGTTGCAACATACCATCTCATCCAATGTAATGGAAGCATTATAGGTACGGAAGACTTTTGCTGTAAGCCCAGGCATGAGTTCCTTCAAATGAGCATTTAGTTTACTTGTATCAAGCTTGTCAAAAAGATCGTCACTTTTGCTTTTCCCTACATAAAGGAGAGATTGTACTCTTTGCTTCAATCATATCATACATATATGAATCCTGAGATGGGTGATTAACACATACCAGTTTGAAATTGCCCAATTGCCTTGTACACAGGGAGCTCGACCTCAACTGTGTTCACATATTGAATCGAATCCTTACCAAGGAAGTCAAACTAAGAGATCGAAAGAAAAATGCAAAATTAGCACGAGTAGCAATGAGAAGGTACATGATTAGCTGCCAGAATTCTATCAACTTCCAAGCACTAAGATGAACTACATATCAATTAGAAATAAAAAAATTTAAGCTTCCAAGTATTAGTTGATTTAGGTCCACTCAAACTATTAACGAATTTAGTAAAACAAAAACGTTAATTCTCTCTTCATGGGAGCATAAACTGATCATACCTTCAACTTATTTGGAGGAATGCATTCCACATTTCCAACTTTGAGTGTGCAGCAACCAACAGTATCAGCTTCATCATCATCCTGCATAGCCAACCATAACATGAAGAATTCCCCAAAAGAATGCTCGAAAGCTTCTTCATGACAAAAGGGGACAGAGACTCGACAACATCTTTCAAGACCAGCAACAGATAAAAAATTGGCTATCAATATCTTAAAGCCAAAGTACCAAATTCAATCCAAGTCCCAATTACATCTACAGGGGACATTGCAATAACACCAGAAGAGTAGAAGTAAAATACCTAACAAACAAAATCGTGCTTAGACATGCAGTCACCAGTATGGGATTTCAAGTTAAAAGAGTTAAATGGTGAATCAGAAGGCTAATAAAAACTGAAAAGACATTTGGAACAGCAACAGCTGCAATTGATTTGGAGGGCCACCCACTTCATTTTCATAAACATAAATATAAATGCATATAGGACCACCAAATAGGCCTAATAAACTACACCAGCTCCAACAATTTCGCTTTTCTTCTAGTGAGTCAATCCTAACAGTACTTAACATACTTCTAAACAAGTGAAAAGAAACACTGTTTACTGTACACGCATGACACACCTTCTCATTACCTGCCCTGAGAGCTAATTTATCAATAAGATAGGTAGCAACCGCTATTTGCCGCTTCATAACATCTTTAGTTGTAAAATCCTTAGTATATGCGGCTCTGATGTTCTTGATATAACCCTGAGTTAAAACAATAGATATACATTCAGACATAGTTCAACGAAATAAAAATGCAAAATGGATCATAATATAGCTTATTAATTATCACCTTCAGCATCCTTGCTTTTTCATATTTCTCTTTGTCACTTTGCCCCTTCAAAGAACTGCTGGCTGCCAAAAATACATACTTGAATTCTTTTGGATTAATGGGATCGTTCCAGAAAGCCAACCATGTAACAGTATTGTCATGTTTAATTTCCTTCCATCTGGGGGAAAAAACCTCAACATTAAGATAATACAAATTGAAAATAACCACCAATCATTTTCAAATATTTGAGAATATAATGCTCTGTCCTTAACCTTTCACCAGGAATAGGACATTCCGGAATAGGGGCATCCTTTCCAATATTAATGGTAATGTCACTGGGACGAATACGCTTTTTCAACTTTCCCATCTGATAAGAAACAATTAAAAAGAGAACACTATAATATAAAAAATTGAAAATACAGCAAATTCAACCGTCAGACTAAATCCATGGTATATTCTACAGCTTTAGAGCTGTAATGCATGTCAGTAATACCTTTGGATGCTCTCCGCGACCTCGGAAAAGCCCAGGTGGTTCAACTCTGAAATTTCCTACCTGAAATTAGGACAATATCTGAATTAGCAGGAAGTTCCAAAAGCAGTTCAATCCTAATAGACCATGAGGAAATTGGAGGAAGAAGGAACAGAACTTATATATCAACATTACTCTCCAAACCAGGTCGGAATGAGGTTAAGCAGTGAAATAGGGGTAAATCAATTTCTATAATCAAACTAAATCCTTCACCTTCTCTTTAACACCATCAACAATAGCCCACATATACTTTTCCTCCTGCTTCAACTTCTCTTCCTTTAAAGCCTTCTTCTCCTATACAAACAGAGATCACGCTTGATGATTATAAGAATTAATGATACAATCCAGAAATTCCTTTAAAAGAACATGATGTGAATAGAGATTTGTAGGTTCTATGTCAAACTTACTTCAGCACTCATCTGTTTCTTCTTCTCTTTCTCCAGCAAATGCCATTCATATATTTTGTCAAAGTCACAATTTTTCAAGTCCTTAATAATATGGTTTTTCCCCAGTATCTTACTCCAATCCTCCCAGAAATTCTTCTTGAACTGTTCTTTGTTCATGTAATCTGTATCTTTCATTACTGCATACATTGTTGCAACCTGCAGAAGGAACATATAAGATTAGAATATCTTGCAAAAAGTCAAATGAGTAATTTTAAATTTCAAGGCAATTGCAAGACCAACAGTAGTCTTCATGAAAATACAATAACATATACATACGACACTCTTAAACACTATAAATACACAAAGAGACAGTGAGAGAGACCTCCTCTTGTTCAGGTGTTAGATCCACTGGCCGGCCATTATAGAGCACCTTAACCCCATGAGGTTTATATGGAGGTGGAAAAATGACACCATTGTGAACCAAGGTACTCCACTTTTTCTGCCCATCACCGGAGTTAGGCAGCACCTTTGTCGATTTACTATATTTAGAACTTTTCATCTCTTTCTTGGACTTTTTATTTATCTTTTTAAGTGAAGAAGATACAACCTTGGTTGGCTTAGAAGAGGGTTTGCTGTTCGATAGAGTTGACTTTTTCATTCGTTGGGCAATTGGAATATGATCATCATCTTCATCAGCCTTTTCAGCTTTAACTGTTACTTGCTTCGTTTTCATTGTTGTAGGTGTACCAGAAACCTTCGGTTTTTTAGCTGAAGACTGATCTGAGGAATTGCCCTTGTCTAGAGGCCTTTTACCCGACAACAAGGAAGACTTTTGCATCTTGTCCTTGCTCATGGAACCATTCTGCTGAATTTTAGAAGCAAAAGGCTTCTTCTCATCAGATTCATATGGCTTATTATTTGACGTCCCAGGATTGGTCATCCTTTTGAGCCTCGTAGACACAGGAGCATCATCATCTGAATCTTCAGCAGAAACTTTTACCTCAGTCTTTGGTACCAATTGCTTTGACTGGGCAGAAACAGAAGTGCTCGTTCCTTTATTTCCCTGGTTTGAGGTAACCTTGAGCCTGGAACTCAAAGGTTTATCATCGTCGTCGTCGTCGTCATCATCATCAATTTTTGGTTCAGCAGTATCTTTAGTAGGGCTTCTCTCCTCCTTGACAGAAGTATCCATATTCTGCTTCATTATTTGTTTAGATTGCTCACTTAATGATGCAGATGCCTTAGAATTTGTCACTGGTGACTTCACTGCTGATGCCTTGGAGGACGAAGTTGATGCTTTTGGGCTCATAATAGGCGATCTAACTGGAGGTGATGCTTTTGGGCTCATAATAGGCGATCTAACTGGAGGTGACTTAGAAGAAGGATTTGTCTTATTCTTCAGGACATTGGAAGTTTGACCATTTGGAGATCGTACATCAGAGACCTGCCTCACAGATTGCCCCTCAGACCTTTGAGACGATGCCTTCTTGAGTTCTGAGTTTAATTGGTTCTGCTTAGAGGATGAGGTATTACTCCTCTTGAACCTTACAGGCCCATCATCGTCGTCGTCGTCAAAATCATATACACTTTTGGCAGGAGCCTCAACAGCCATTATCCAATCACGAACTGTCTTTGCATGTATATCAAAATGAAATATCTGATTAAAGACAGAACCACGATTACTTTTGGGAGCAAGTCCTACTTTCCATCTACGACCCCTTTAAAAAATCAAGACTAACTAAACTTGACAGATTGCAATTATAGTACAAGCTAGTTTTACAAAACAATCAAGAACCCCAAACAAATCCCACATTATAACAATAACTATAATACTCTATACCCAAAATTAAAATACCAATCCAATAACTAGCAGAATCATCAAAATCCCCTACAACATAAAAATGATTCTTCAAATAGAACCTAAATGCTATCCACATATAAGTATCCATAAAAACCTTACAAAGCATCAAGTAATTAAAAAAAATGGATAAGAATTCCAACGTATGCTGAATACATAAACAACAAAACAACCAATAATCCCAAAAAAAAGTTCCATTATAAAACTCTCAATGATATCAAATACCCCAAATTCTAAAACCAACCTAATAATTAGTCACATACCCACATAAAAGAAAAGCTCTTTCCTTCAAACCCAAATGCCTATACATGCAAATAATCACAAATAAGATCAAACTTACAACCTTATACCTAACTTACAATGCCATAAATTAGCACAAAACTTACTTAAACCAAATCAATAAACATACCCAATCCAAGCTTTTTCACCGGAGAATCAATAAAGCTAAATTACTTGCTTGTTTATCTGATATAAAACAGGGCTTTTGCCCAAACATGAACCGACACCCCAAAACAGTGAGCTGAATATAACCCAATTCATAAAAAAAATTATCAAATTTGAAATATTTAAGCAATTGGGAGAACATAAATTGATAAAAGTACAAATTTTGGAGCAGGAAAAAGAAATAAAAGAAATTTACGGCTATGGAAAAAGGAGCTACCTTTCAAACGGAAGATCAAAGTCTGATAAAGGTAGATCGAGTCGCCCCTTCTTTATTTTTTAACTTTAAAATTTTCTTCTCTCTATTAGCTCTAATTTTTGTGTTTCTTTTATTTTCTTTCTTTCTTCTGTTTCAGTTTTTTCCCTTTTTTTTTCTTTTGGATTTCGTTTCTCTTTTATTACTGATGATTCTGGCTGCGTTATTAAATAAAAAAAGATACGATAGTAATAACATCTGATTGTGCCCTTATTTAAGGGCCATTTAAGGACTTTTTGGGCCTAAGGCCCAGAGTCTTTTTCAACTTTGTCAGGGGTATAAAAGGAAAGATGCATTTGTCTTGTTGATATGATAATCTGTAAGGTTAAAGTGTGTTTAATTGAAAAGATTTATTAATTACTTCGAACTAGTATGCTTTAAGAGAGGGGAAACATTTTGCTTAAGAAGAAGAAGAAATGTATTTATAGAAATCTTTTAATAAATAAATAAATAATTAAAAATTTGAAGAAACCAATTATTTATATAAGCCACAAAAATCAAAATGTAACGGATGTGTAAAAGAGGTGACGTAGAAATTGACGTGAGAATTGAGAAAGCAACTTCAACATTCATTTGAAGCCACAAAATCAAAAAGGGCTTACTTCTTCTGTCACATGCATCATGTGCTATCTTCTGTACATTTGTTGGTTTTTTTTGTTTCACATTGCAAAAATATTAGTAGTGCCGATGCAGAGAATCGAGTGAAAATAGACATTTAAAAGTATTTTTTCCTTGTTATTTGTAATTGCAAATCTTAAGTACTTTATAATGTTTCCCTTTAAGCAACTGATCTTGTTAGGAGACTCATTCATCATAATCAGATGTGCGACGCGGATCGGATCCGTATTAATCAGGACTTATCCTGAATACCGGATGGGACACCAAAAAATAACCTTTCCCTTTGACATAAATCTATTATGGGATAATCAATATCCAATATGACTATACAATTATACCCAAAGTTTGTATTTATCCCATTACCTTTTCCCTTTCTCAAGAATTGCCCACACAATATTATGTTAGAAGTTTCCATGGCATTACTTGTGTAATTTACATGAATTACCATTATACACAGAAAATTTAAAGGTGAATAACTATAAGTTATAATGAGAAAAATACCCATTATGCCAAGTGTTATTGACTTATTGGCTAAACAAAACTTTTCTTATTAGAAGGAAAATTAATTAATTTATTATTAGTAGTTTTTTTTTTGGTACCGATCGAGTAGTATTATATGTATTGCCAAAGTAACAATAACATTACCATATGAAAAAATGTCTAAATTAAATGACCAAAATGTTCATATAAATAATTACAAACATTACATTTCACTTGTGATAAAACCTTAGCAAAATCCAAAAAGACTTTGAACTCTTCAAGGACTTTCTCCACCGCACCAGTTCTTAACACCGGAGGAAAAAACAACCACATAGCAGTAGCCACCACAAACCCAACCGTCAATGGCGCCGACACCGCCCAATGCAGCTGAAGATTGCCGGAAAACACCCTTTTCACCCCAAACTCCACCACAACACACACCCCATGCAACACAAAGTACCATGTCACCTCCCACGAAGGGCTCACACGGGTGACGTAGTAGAACAAGAGTTCATGCATTAGACCAGAAACTACGAAAGCCGCCGGCACTGCCGGGAGTGGACCCCACTTGGGACCTAACACATTGTCCGAAAACGACCTAACCGGTTTGTATATGGTTTGGCGAAGAATATTCGTTACCACGAGGTTCCATCTCCTACCCCAAAAATCTTGCAATGAAGTTGCGAGATAAGGTTCATCGGAGGGCTGTTCGAGTTCCAACCCCGACGTGGCACGAACTAGACCATTGGATATACCAAAAATGATGTCTATTAACAAGTAAACCAAGCAACAATATAGAAGGAACACAATGGTTGGATGAACATATTGTTTATAGTCATGGGCACTGACCAAAATGGCAAAAATCAAGACTTTGATTGGCCAATTTAGAGGCAATTTAGGCTGTTTTTGAGATGATTGGGGGATTTGGGGAGATGGGTATTTTTTATTTTCCTTGATTTTTATAGGGAGACAAGCTATGAGAATAAAATGAAGAAGTGAAAATGGTGGGTGAGATGAAAGTGGTCCTTGACCAAAAGCAAAGAGGAGAAGTTTGAAGTTGGCTAACCAAGAGCAAAGGAAAGCAATTAGGCCAATAGGGAAGAGAGAAGAGAGGAAGAAAGGGAGGATTAAAAAGAGTAAGAAAATTGGGAGGAGAAAAAAAAGCCTAAACTTGCCTTTGGGAATCCTTGAGACCAAAATATGACAATAACATAAAGATGCTATAACTGAGAGCCATACCTTGATTAAATTCTTGATTTCTCCTTCCATTAATCTTGGTTTCTCTGAGATTTTTCTTTGCTTTTCTACCTTAATTTCATGCTTCTTTTTTGGGTGTGTTTTTTATGGAAATGAATCTGATTTTCCACTGAGCTTTGTACAACTTAGAGGGACAACTTTTTTCTAAAGGGAGAATTCTAGTCCACAACAAGGGAATTATTTTATTACTCGTGGCCGGATGGAAAGAATGGTGCAGTGGGGTTATATTGATTTGAAAAAGTATATGTACTAGGAACATAAATTTATGCAAATTTACATTTCAATTATTAAATTTGAAAAATATTTAATGAGATGGGACAGGTGGAAAGGTCTTGCCTTCCCGTATATGATTAGATTGAAAATATTGTGGTATTTTTTGTTCCAAATTTGGGAAAATAATTAACTTAAAGCTCATTTTGGACATATTAATGAAGGAATAGTAAATAGAATAGGTCCGGTTTTACTTAAAAAAAAAAGAATAGGTCCGGTTTATCACAATTATATTGTTGACCAATATGCTCCAATTTGATCATATTTGCGGCCATCTTTTTTGACCCATAATCTTTTTTTTACACCATTTTTGACCCATAATCTTGATTCCCATGTTCAACTCATGTGTTATGTTCTTTAATTATTGATCAGTTTATTAAATAATCTATTATCTACTATAAAGAAAGAATTTGACTACATATTACCAAAGAAACTTGAATATAACTTTGAATTTAAGGTCATGATTATGTCATATAAGTATAACCTATGGTTTTCATTTTT